>PVIW01010786.1:0-14699 GCA_004026585.1 Noctilio leporinus
AGGTGTGCATAGGTTCTTATGAATTGGTGTTTCAGGATTCTTTGGGTATAGTCCAAGTAGTGGAATTGCTGGATCAAAAGGCAGTTCCATTTTTAGTTTTTTAAGGAAACCCCATACTGTTTTCCACAGTGGCTGCACCAGCCTGCATTCCCACCAACAGTGTATGAGGGTTCCCTTTGCCCCACATCCTCACCAACACATGTTGTTTGTTGATTTGCTGATGATTGCCATTCTGACAGGTGTGAGGTGGTATCTTAATGCAGTCCAACTTTGTTCTTCTTTCTCAAGATTGCTGTGGCTATTCATAGGCGTTTTGGGCTCCATATAAATTTTTAAAGTTTTTTTTTCTATTTCTGTGAAGCCTGTCATTGGTATTTTAAGAGGGATTGCATTGAATCTGTAGATTGCTTTGGGTAGTATGGACATTTTAATGATGTTAATTCTTCCCACCCATGAACATGGTATATGCTTCCATTTATTTGTATCTTCCTTGATTTCTTTCTTCATTGTTCTGTAGTTTTCTGAGTACAGGTCTTTTACCTCCTTAGTTAAGTTGATTCCTAGGTACTTTATTTTTCTTGTTGCTATGGTAAATGGGATTTGTTTTTTCACTTCTATTCCTGTTTCTGTTCTGTCTTATTATTGGTACACAAAAATGCTTTTGATTTCTGGATATTGACTTTATACCCAGCTATTTTGCTAAATTTGCTTATTAGGTGCAGTAAGTTTTTGGTGGAGCCTATCGGGTTTTGTATGTACACTATCACATATATATCATCTGCAAATTTTGGATTAATCTGCTTTGCTTCCTTGCCTTAACTGAGCACTCTTCTGTGTTAGGAGATTTTTGGAGTTCAATGTTGCAGTCTCCCAGATTTTCTCCTCTTGTTGTTCTTGATGTGGCCTTTATTTGGGCTGTCTGGTTGTATTCTGGACCTGTCAGCTGCTCTCCTGTAGGTGTCTGCTACCTCTGGGCTGTGCTCCCCTGAGTCCAGATGCTGACCCCTCCAATTCTTAGAGACCTGAAGACATCTGGTGCTCCCTATCCTGTCCTCCAGCTGCTCTGGTACTCGAGAACACCATCAGCACTGCTCTCTACTCTGTTGCCATCTTTGATCCTGTTTCTTTATCTTCTTAAAGCAGACCCTTCAGCATCTCTTACAATGCTGGTTTGGTGGAGATGTATTCTTTTAGGCTTCTTTTGTCTGGGAAGCTCCTTATTCATCTTCTATTTTGAATGACAGCCTTGCTGGGTAAAGTATTCTTGGTTGCAGGTCTTTGTTTTTCATTGCTTGATATATTTTTTGCTATTCCCTTCTGGCTTATATTTCTGTTGAGAAATCATCTGATAACCTTATAGGGATCCCCCGCCCTCCCCCGTATGTTTCTAGCTGTTTCTCTCTTGCTGCTTTTAGGATTCTCTCATTGTCTTTGAAATTTGCCATTTTCATGATGATGTGTTGGAATGGGCCTGTTTGGGTTCATCTTCCTTGGGACCCTCTATGCTTCCTGAATTTGCATGACATTTTCTCTCCTCAAGTTAGGGAAGTTTTCTGTCATTACTGTTTCAAACAGGTTTTCTATCCCTTGCTCCTCCTCTTCTCCTTCTGGTATCCCTATGATACAGATGCTATTACATTTCATGTTGTCCTGCAGCTCTCTTAAAATCTCTTCATTTTCTTTCAGTCTTTTTTCATTTTGTTGCACTGCCTGTGATTTTTTTCTACATTGACCTCCTGCTTGCTGATCCGATCCTCTGCTTTCTCTAGCCTGCTTTTGATTCCTTTTACTATCTTCTTCAATTCAGAAATGGTATTCTTCATTTTCTCCTGGCTCCTATTGATGGTGTCTATGTCCTTTTTAATGCTGGTGTAGTTCTTTGTAGGTCCCCTAGAGTTCTTTGTAGTTCTCCTGGAGTTGTTTGTAGTTTTCTTTGAACTCGCTGAGCTTCTCTATCATCATTATTTTGAATTCTGTGTCTGATAGGGTGCTTGCTTCTATTTCATTTTGCACTCTTCCTGGGGATTCCTCCTTTCCATTTGCTGAGGGTTGATTTCTTTGTCTCCCCATTTTAGGTGACTCTTGTTTGTTTCTACTTCTTAGATTGGTCTGCTTTGATTTACTGTCTTAGTGGTGTGACCTTCTATGGTGTAGAAGTGTACTTTTTTTACTTCCTGGATCTGTGCTTGGTGACATCAGCTCATGTCCCAGTCTGGACCTAGTCAGCCAGTTGGGGATTATCAGAGATCCGCTGTCTTTGTCTGTCTCCTTTAGTTGTTAATCTAATCAGTCTGTGATTAGTGGTCAATTTTCGGCACCTCTGGGCAAGGCAGATGAATTCAGTTGTTAATCCAAAGAACCTGTGATCTGAGGTCAGGTTTAGGCACTGATGGGTGGGGCGGATTAATTCCCATGGATGGGGCTGTGGCTTACCCTCAGGCTCCAACATTTTGGAGAAGAGTGGTCTGCTGGCTCTATGGGGGATGGGTCAGCACTGGACTCAAGGGCTGCTCCCTCAGCTTTTCCCCTAAAGCCACTAACCCAAACTTTCCCCAAGTTTCTCTAGTCCATTCTGCTCTTTCTCTGCTGGAGCCCAGGGCAGGTGGGTGCCTCTGTATTTTCATGCATGGTCCCTTCAAGAACTCAGTCTCTGTCAAGCTGGCTAAATCTGGCAGCTTTTTGCTTTTCACAGCTGGGTGCTGTTTTACTCTCAGCTTTGTTGCTATAGGCTAGAAAGCCCAGTTGGGGGTTTAGATCCCACCCTTCTCAGGTGGGACCCCAGCTACTGAGATGTTTCTCCATCCCTTCAGCTGCCACCCGTGGGAGCCCTGCCAGCCTCCCGTGTCTCCGCACTTCATACCGGTCAGGTTGTGATGGATTGGCTTTTCTGTTCTGTCCCTGGTAATAAGGCTTCTCTCCAGTTGGTGTTCTGTTGGTTATTCCAGATGATTTCTCCCTAATTAATTTGTAATCCAGTTTGGTGTTGGGAGGAGATTGGTGTAACACCACTTACTCCTCTGCCATCTTGGTTCTCTCTCAAGTTACTCACTTCTTAGCACTGCCATTTCTTTTCCCTGGGTAACCAAATTCCTTAAATTACATTTTCTCTATCTTAACTGCCTATCATGGTTTCTATTTCCTGGACTGCCCCTTATAATATGTTTTTGTGTGTAAAAAGAAAAAAATACTTGCACCCAGAGAGGGCCAGCAATTTATCACTGGCTCTCCAGTGGACCAAAGGGTGAGCTGAACCAGCAGCCCTACCTGATGCTCTGGCAACTGTAGGTTTCACCATTAGGGACACTACCCAGGTGAAGAGGGTCTGTCACTCTGTGGGACTGGGTGGGCCTTGGCAGTAGTGTGGACACTATGGCCTTTTTTAGCCCTGTTCATGGACTTAACGGGTGAGGTGGACTTGGCTGTCATGATATCTCAGCCTATCAACTGGCATGTAACAATCCTAAACCTTGTAGCCCTGGGCATCCATCAGGGGAGTGAGCCATAGGGCTTACTTATAAGGTGTCTCTTGGAGAGGCATGTGTGTCATTGGTCTGCTGAACACAGTCCTGAGTGGCCATCCTTCACCTCCAAGACTCCTGAAGGATACTCCTTATTAAAGTCAGCATGTAGGGGCCTTCCACCTAGCTTCCCTCCTGTTCTTCATCATATGAGCTGCTGGGTCTGAGGCTTTCTGAGCACAACAAAAATAAGGATCCTTACTTCTCCCCATGTCTGCCTGCCAGCCCTCTTAAAAGCTGTCCCTGAGATCTCTACCTATGAGACATTCCAAATCAAGCTCTTCCAGGGATGTAGGTACTGTTTGGCTCTCCAGCAAGCCCAGATAACCTTCAGGGTGGGGATTTGACCTTCATCTATGACATATTATCCCCACTTGAACATGAGGCTCACAGAAGGACAAGAGCAAAGACAACTATGAGGCCAACACTCGCTGAACTCAGGGTCTCAGCTAATCTCCCCTAATCTAATCACTTGCCTCATCTTTGCTATACCTATGAGAGGATGAGTTAAGAAAGGTGGGACTGTAGACTTCAGCTCACAGGGAGGAAGAGCTCAGGCCCAAGTGTGGCTCTCAATCATGGTCATGCCTTTTGCACATTCATGGCTACCTACTTGAGGTTTTGGAAAAGAAAAGCAGGATGTACCTGGAGCCCAGGTGTCACTCCCCTAATCTTGCCATTCCACATTCCTTCCACATTGTAAGGCTCAGAGATCTTAGGGGCCCAGAGCAATCTTCTTTATGGTCCATATTCTGGAGGTATCCAGGGAAAAGCAAGCCCATACAGTCCCATGGCATCAATACTCCTAAATTCTGATTTAGACCTGGGGTGAAATTGAGCCCTACTACTTGGGGGTCCGTATCTGAGGCTCCATATACTCCCTCCTGGCTACTACAACCCTCAATCCCTAAGCTAATAGAGCTTCCATTAAGGTTCACAACAGGGAATGCTACCCAGGAGACACCCTTTGACCTCTGGGTGTCAGGAAGCAGAGGGGTTAGAAAAGGAGAATGCTTCTCCAACAGTTGTGTTTATTGGCTCTCTGAGTGTCTGAATCTGTGGTGGCAGGAGAGGGGAAAATTCTAAGGCCATGGGAGGCAGGACTCTGACCTGGATGGGGCTGTTTGCAGAGCAAAGGCATAGCTCTATAGTGGTCTTGGGATGGCACTCTAAAGGGAGCTCAGCAGGCCCCAGTATGCTTTGAGCAATGCCTAGTGCCTAGTGCTGTTCATTTTCCAGAATGGCTCTTAGGATTCTCCCTGATTTACAACAGTACAGTCTTTAGGAGAGGGCCTGAAGTGACCAAGCTGCACTGAGGCTCTTCAAAATGATTCCCATGATGCACCTTTTAGGGCTAATGAGCTAAGAGCATTGACCTCTGAGCTACCCCACCTCAGCTTCCTTCTTGAGAAATCTGCACAGCTTCCCCTTCCCTACCCTGTGTCCAGGCCTGATGCATTTGAGGAAACATCTCACAGAGTCTGACAAAGTACGGGGACCCAGACTCTGAGCTGGCATGGCATTCTGCAGGGTGGCATACTTTCCCTGCTGCAGATCCTGACTAGAACCTGGCATCAGGCTGCTCTTGCTTGGATCACCTTGTTTTGCTCCCATGTGTGAAGGTCTCTAAGGCTTGAGTTCCTAGTCCTTGACCCTGTGGAGATCCCCCTTTTCAGTAGGGTGCAGCATCCATATGCAAAAGACCCCTAAATACTCTCTCACCAAGGAACATCCCTTTGGGAATTTGTTGTCTGAGCTTGAGGACAGCACCTCATCCAGCTGGCTCTCAAATGGTCCATTCAGAGGCAGGGGCCTGGTCATCCCTGAAATCTGACCTTGCCCATCCCTGTCAGCAGAAACCAGGAGTGAAAAGGGGTGGGAAAAAGATGCTGTGAAATGTAGCACTCATCTGGTTCTCTGGTTTTCTTAGAATCATCTGGAACAAAGCCCTCACCCCACCATGACTGTATAAGTCTGCAAGGCATAGTGATTGACTATGGGGCCAATGGGGACTATAGTAACTAGAGTGAGCTTATCTGAGAGGAGCCCTACCCAGTGCATTTTGCCAGAGGCCATGATAGGGCATATTAAGTTTCCCAGCAGGCTCCTAGCTCTCCAGGAGGAGTGAAGCCTAGCCTCAATAGTACTCTCAGGAGAAGCCTATCTGAGCCACTGGGGTAGAGGCATCCACCCACACAGTCTGGTCTATTGCCCAGCTCAGGTCCCAGGCATCTCAGTGCCAAGGGCTTTCCCCAGACCCGGGCCATTCCTATACCAATTTGGTCCAGGGAACACTTGTAAATGGGTAGTCAAGGGCATGGTTCACATAGACAAGCAGAATGTCAGAAGGAGAAGCAGGAAAAAAAATCAGAAGGTGATTCATAAAAAGCAAAAAAGACCAGCAGATAAGAAAACAGAAACAGAAAAAGAAAAACAAGGAAGCAAATACAGGAGACAGAGGAGAGTGTCGAGACCAGGAGAGAAAGAGGGGAGAACCCAGAGGTCAAAGCCAAGACACAGAGATGAGGACTGAGCTGGTGGCTCATGGAGAGGCCTAGAAGGGTAGTGGGTGGATAACACCACAGCCAGTCCCAGGGCATCGAGGTTCCAAGCACGTTTAGGCACTGAACATTTCTGGTGGACTAGGTAAGTGACTTGAGGCTTGTGGCTTGGGAGTTTTGGAGACTCTGTTCTGCTGCAATGAAGATTGCCAGAGCTATAGGGCTCTTGGAGACCAAGGTCTGAGCCCATTTCACAAGGACAGCCTCTGTGGCCAGAGGAAAGGGGTCTGAGGGACTCTACAGGTTAGTCCAAAACTAGACCAGACCCAGAGACCCTGACTCCACACCCAGGTTCCTGCTACTGCACCTTCTACCTCAACTGCTGGCACACCACCCACCCTTAACACAAAGCTGAAGCTGGGAGAGTGAATGTGAGGAGGCCATAGGGTACAGGCTACCCTGCTCTCCTGAGCAGCTGGTGGTGAGCTTGGAGCACTGCTTGGAAGATAAGATTGACCCTGACTACAGATGGCCCTTGCTATTCCTCAGTTAGATATGAAGGAGCCTCATATCATGTTATGATCACATGGGTGGGCTAACAGTCTGGGTCAAGGTGGACAGAAAGGTGTCAAAAGTCTAAGTCATCTTGAGGGAGCCAAGTCCAGTGGGTGGTTTGGCTGAGTTCTGCTGGATTTCTTGGCCCCCATGTGTGCCTGGATGAGGCTTTATTAGGAACACATCCCGAGTGTCATGGACAGTTGGCCCAGTTTGCTGTACTGTGGGTAATGCCAGTACTGATTTGCATTCTGAGAAGAAAGTTGCTGGGAACATTGGCTCAAATTCTTGTGCCTGGCACTCACTTTGTTATTTGGTGAGTGTCATTATACCTCGAGCCTCTGTAAGGTGGAGGTAGAAATGCCTATTTCATAAAGTTGTTGGGAGGGTGAAAGAGAAGATGCATATTAAGGGCCTTAGGGTGCCAGCCTAGCACAAGACAGCAGAGCTCCTGAGTTGATACCCCAGGCTCCATGAAAAGGACGGTCAGCAGAACAGCAGCTCAGCCCTTGCTGAGAGGTAGTTGAACTATCAGAATGGGAGTGGGGGATGGGTTAGGAAGATAAGGGGAATCGTATAAGCACCAGGCCATAAATGTAAAAGGGAGTCAGGAAAGACAAAGTGATGGTTCTTCAGTGGGTGAGGCAGACAGCTGGGACTTACAGGCAGGCTCCAGATCAATACCTGCTTGCCGATTTGCTGAAGAGGCTTTTATGAAGTTTAAGCAGAGTTCATTGTTAAATACTCTTATGTACATAGGATGTGGGCAGCTGTATTAATTTCTTTTCTCTTATAGATCAATAATTACATTGCTGATTTGCTTAAAAGGCTCAGGTTGAGGCAGGGGTGAGGGAAGCAAACCTCACTGCTTCAGAGAATGTGGATGAACATTTAGGAAAACCACATATAGTGGATGAAAATCATCAGGGTCCAGGAAGGGCTGGTTAACAAAGGAATAGCTAGCCTCCCAGGCAGACAGTTCAGGGTGTTGACCCTGAGAAAGAAGATGCCTGCTAAAAAGGGCTCCTGGTAGCTTAACTGGGCTCAAAACAAGAAACAAACAAACAAACAAAAGAAAACCAGAGCCTACCAGTTATTTCTACAAAAGGGTCTCACACAAACCACACTTTATGGAGAAGCCTGCACTAAACCTACCTGTCTACTCTGTTTCTACCATCTGAGCCAACCTTTATAAAAGTTTCTTGGAATACATTTCAACCAATAAGACTGAGGCTTTCCCCATCTAATTGGATCTGTGCAGATATACTCCTATCAATATCTTCAACTCTAGTCTGACCAATCAGGAGAGTGCCTTTTGGACCAATCAAACTGTGAGTATTTGTTGTCCTCATCTGCATGAGGATGCACCAATCAAGGATCAGGTGTGGGGACTTCTGTCTATATAAGCCAGCTCCTCTCTGGCTCTGGGAGTGCACTTTCACTTTGCACCAAACACTGAGGACTGCATTTGCCCAGCTGGGGCTAAAACAACTGAAGATGTCTTACCAGAGCAGAGTGGAGCAGATCAATGCTGGACAGGATGAGGTGGCCATGTGCTTTTTCTCAACTGCAACTGTCAGCCTTGATGTTCACTCTCTGATGTTATGAAGCCAGTGAAGGATGGCTGGTGCCTCAGTGTGTATCTTCTAACAACTGTCTTATTTGCGGCTGACTATCGATAATCTTGGCCTTGTCTAGCAGGGTGCTTATGTGCTGGGAGCCTGAGTGGCCTGTATAACCAAGGTTGGGTGGTCCTCCCATGTGGGATGGGACATAGGCAGGCTTGGGGATGCTCTCTCCTGCTATAATAAAGGGCTCTTACTGTGCCTACTTGAACAGCCTGGAGGAGGTTCAGGGAAGGATCCTGGTCACCTACTTTTATCCATGCTCAGAAGCCACAATATATAACACATGCACATGCACACGCACACACATAGAAAGAAAGAGAAAAAAGGCAGGGTGGTAAGAGCCAGCAATTGATTTCTATTGTCTGGATAGTCAGGAGGTTTCCTGGTCCAGGCTAGAACTTATATCTGTTGATGGCTCTGTAGGGAAGTCATGTCTGAACTCAGTGGTGAAAGTGTCCATAATTGATTAATAATGTCTGCCATGGACATGACAAGGGCAGTAGTGGCACATATGTCATGTATTTTCAGCTTCATATAAACATAGAATCTGATACCAAAAGTACCATATGGCCTGAGGTCTGATTTGCAGAATCTCTTTTAAAAAATGTTACATCCTGGCTGAGAAGGCTCCTAGGGCCTCCTACCTGACTCTGCACAGGTGCATAGATGCTGTGAGGAGGCTTCTATGAATTCTATTTCAGATAATAGCCTAGTCAGGAAATGGACAGGTATATTACAGGTCATTAAGTGGGTAAAGGAATTTGACAACCTTTGATCTGAGTCAGAAAAACAGATGGCAAGAATTAATTTGCCAGTTTATGGAAAGAAGAAAAATCATTCCTTAATAGTGACAGGTAAGAAGTTCAATCCTCTAGGGGCTAATTCCAGGGTCAGCACACAGTAGCTCTCCTGGGAGTGGAGGGCTTGGATGAGTGACAGCTGTCAGTATCTGAGGGTCATGGCCTCCAGGCTGCCTTCTCTTTGTTATAGTTGAAGGCACAGACATGTCCCTCACTTCACCATAACCCAGGTGCGGGCTCCCATGGGATGTCTACTTAAGCAGAAACAGACCTTGGAGATTATACATGCACTAGGCACCCCTGTGTGACTGACTTGCACATGGTTCCCATGTCCCATTACAGTCATTTTAAGTCCCTAGGACTGACCTTAATGAGGGAGGGTAGAGGAAGAATTGACCAATGCTGGTGTGAGGAGGCCAGAGATAGGGGCCCAGAGCAAAAATATCCCAGTAGGCTCATAGATCCACTGTCTCGGCACAGACATTTCTACTCAATAACCAGTAAGTATACAAAAGTTACCTGTCTTGGTCTCCTTCCCCAGCAAGCACCCCTCTGTTCTCCACCCCAGCTGACAGTGTATCTGTCCTTCCAGTTTCTTAGGCTACAATCTCTGGTGACTATGCTTGTCCTTTACATCCCATTTTCTATCAATTCCATGCCCTGTACCTTCCAAATAAATCCAGAATCTCTCTCTACTCAACTCCCTGCCCACCCTGCCTATCCCCTGTTGTGCCTTACTTGATTCCTGTGCCAGCCTATGCCTGTTCTTGTGTGCTTCCTTGCCCTATGGTCTGTCATTTCCCAGAAGCCACAGTAGTCTTTCTGAGGTAAAAGTCAGAACCCCTGCATAGGCTACTCCTCCTCTGCAGCTTCTTTGACCACACCTTGCTCTTCCTCAGGTTCCCTCTACCCCACTAGCTCTTTCCAGGTCAACCCAGTCAAGGCCTTGGCTCTGCTGTCCTATGATGCCTGGCACCTCAATGATGCCTGTCTTCAGTGAGCATTGCAGCCTATTGGGCAGTATTTATATCTATCTTTTTATTGTTGTGTCCCAGTATCCTGCAAAGGCTCTGGCATGTAGTAAGCCCTTAATCAATAACTATGAGATTAATGAGCTGGGCACACTCAAAAGTAGACGAGCACAGAGGATGTGGGGGTGAAGTATGCTTTTAGCCCCCGTACCCAACTTTCTTTTGCCCTGGAAAAGCCTCTGGTGCAGATGAGGAACAGCCACAGGAGCAGGAGCTTTTGTGGACATAGGTTTGGGGAAGAGATGCTTGTGGAATCCTTCCCAAGGGTGAGGGGATATTTCCTAGGCAGGACATGGGAAAGGCCTTTCACCTTGACAGAGCACCAGATACCAAGACTGGGATGAATCAAGTGCTTAGGCCTGAATAGTTAGCTACATGGGGTGTGATATGGCTGGGCCCAAGGTAGTGTGTCAAGAGAGGGTTGGCAGAGATGCAGCTTAGGCAGACAGCTAGGGCTAGTTATAGGGGTGTGGGTACAACATCATGGAGTCCCAGCATCTCTTGAAATGCAGTGAAGAATTTTAATGGAGGGAGGGATGAATGACAATATAATTATGGCATTTAGAGGGTTAAGCTGGTGATAGATAGGAGGAGAGATAAAATGGAGGGAGAACGATGAGGAGACAGCACCATGGACCAGGCAGAAAGAGGGAAGCTAAGTCAGAGAAAGGAGATTGGGAATGGAGGAGCATGTGTTTGATTTGTAGGAAAGCTCTCAGCTCCCCTACTCACTAGCTGTGCAGACTTGGATGTGTTCCTTTATCTTTCATCCTCAGTGTGCTCACATGCTAACAATGGCAGTCTCATAAGGGCAGTTGGAGGTTAGATGAGTTAAGTGTGCAGAGTGCCTTCCCAAAGCCACACTCCTTGCAAATGGACCCTCTGTCCCAGTCAGTCACATCCCTAAGAAGGAGCTGAGTGTACAAACGATCTCTGAGCCTTTGCCTTTCCTTGGCACTCAGGTTCCCAGCCTGTCTGCTGAGAGCTCAGTGAGGGCAGACCTTGATGGGTAATGGAGCCTTTCTCAAAGAATACCCTATACTCTGCTGAAATATGTTCTTAGTATGCAAGGATGTTGGATCCATTAGCTTTGAGTGCATCATCATATTGCTGGAGCAATTGTTCCCTAAATGGAATTACTTCCTACAATTATCCTCTAAAGAGACAGGCCCCAGGATACGGGTGAAAGGTTCTGGGAGGTCAAAGCCAAATCAAATCAGGGACCTAGCTCTTCAGAGATGGGTCTATCTTCCATGTGGCACACCATTGGGGCCCTCCACTGTTCCACATTAATGATATTAATAGTAATCATATCAACTTCTGTCTGAAAGATTAAAGAAGAGGAAACTGAGGCACAGAGGGCCAGTCAATGGGCATATCTGGGGAACTGAGCACCTTTGAGGTTCCACTTTGGCATTAGAGGTCTAATGGTGAATGAAATGGAGAGTCAAACAGCTGACATGTCAGGGTGGAAGAGAAGACAAGCTGTCAGTGTGAAGAGAAATAGATGAACTGGCTTTGCTCAGGCAGTGGAGGCTTCCATGGAGGACCTCTGGCTGGGATGGAGAAAATGCCCCTGAGGGGACATCTGAGTGGAGGGAAGGAGGCAGCTTGTAGGGATATGGAATAAAGGTTCCACACAGAAGGCACAGCTAAGTAAAAACCCAGACTTGAGGGTGACAAAAGCAACAGTGGCTAGAACATTTTATGTGGGTACTGTGGCAGGAGAAGAGATGAAATGGGTCAGTGAGCAGGTCCTGTAACAGTTATGCAGAGGAATAAGGAAGGTGAATTTGGCCTGAATGCAATGGCAGTTACTGCTGAATTAATCAAAGTAATTGGATCAAACTCACACTTCAAAAGATTTTTTTTTTTAATTTTATTATTGTTGTATTACATCCATCCCCTTTTTGCTCCCCTCTGTCCCCCTTCCCACCCACCCAATACCCCCAAAGTCAATCCCACCTGTTGTCCATGTCCATGGTTCCTTTATACTAGGTTCTTGTCTGAGCTGCTCCCCTTCTTTGCCTCTACCACCCCCTACCCCCTACCCCATTCCCCTGACCACTGAAGGCCTATTCCTTGTATTCATATACTTGGTTCTGTTTTGCTTGTTGTTAGTTTTGCTCATTACTGTCCCGTAATGGGTGAGATCATATGATATTTGTCCTCCACTGACTGGCATATTTCACTAAGCATAATACTATCCAGTTCCATCCATGTTGTTGCAAAGGGTTCAAGTTCCTTCTTTCATTCTGCTATATAGAATTCCATTGTGTAAATGTACCAAAGTTTTCTGATCCAATCATCCACTGATGGGCACTTAGGCTGTTTCCAGCACTTGGCTATTGTAAAGAGTGCTGCTACGAACATAGGTGTCCATAGGTTGTTATGAATTGGTGTTTCAGGATTCTTTGGGTATAGTCCAAGTAGTGGAATTGCTGGATCAAAAGGCCGTTCCATTTTTAGTTTTTTAAGGAAATCCCATACTGTTTTCCACAGTGGCTGCACCAGCCTACATTCCCACCAACAGTGTATGAGGGTTCCCTTTGCCCCGCATCCTTGCCAACACTTGTTGTTTGTTGATTTGCTGATGATTGCCATTCTGACAGGTGTGAGATGGTATCTTATTGCAGTTTTAATTTGCATCTCTCTGATGACTAGTGATGTTGAACATTCTTTTATATACCTCTGGGCCCTTTGTATATATTCCTCAGTGATTTGTCTGTTCAGGTCCTTTGCCCATTTTTTAATTGGGCTGTCTGTCTCCCTGGTGTTGAGTCGCATTAGTTCTTTATATTTTTTGGACATCAGACCCTTGTCTGAGGTATCATTGACAATTATGTTTTCCCATACTGTTGGTTCCCCTTGAATTTTGCTGATATTTTCTTTAGCTGAACAGAAATTTTTCAATTTGATATAGTCCCATTTTTTGATTCGATCTTTTATTTCCTTTGCCCTTGGTGAAGTAACAGTGAACATATATTTGTGTAGGATATCCAAATGTTTACTGCCTATATTTTTCTCCAGGACCTTTAAGGTGGCAATGCTTATGTTTAAATCCTTTATCCATCTTGAGTTTATTTTGATGTATGGTGTAAGTTGGTGGTCTAGTTTTATCTTTTTGTATGTTGCTGTCCAGTTCTCCCAACACCATTTGTTGAATAGACTGTTTTTACTCCATTGGATGTCCCTTCCCCCTTTGTCAAATATTGGTTGACCATAGACTCCTGGGTTAATTTCTGGGCTCTCTATTCTGTTCCATTGATCTATATGTCTATTCTTATGCCAGTACCATGCTGTTTTGATGACAGTAGCCTTGTAGTATTGTTTGAAGTTGTGTATTGTGATTCCTCCTACCTTGTTCTTCTTTCTCAAGATTGTGGTGGTTATTCGTGGGCGTTTTTGGCTCCATATAAATTTTTGAAGTATTTTTTCTATTTCTGTGAAGTCTGTCATTAGTATTTTAATTGGGATTGCAATGAATATGTAGATTGCTTTGGGTACTATGGACATTTTAATGATGTTAATTCTTCCCATCCACGAACATGGTATATGCTTCCATTTATTTGTGTCTTCCTTGATTTCTTTCTTCATTGTTCTATAGTTTTCTGAGTACAGGTCTTTTACCACCTTAGTTAAGTTGATTCCTAGGTACTTTATTTTTCTTGTTGCTATGGTAAATGGGATTTGTTTTTTCATTTCTATTTCTGTTGTTTCATTATTGGTATACAAAAATGCTTTTGATTTCTGGATATTGACTTTATACCCAGCTATTTTGCTAAATTTGCCTATTAGGTTGAGTAAATTTTTGGTGGAGCCAATCGGGTTTTGTATATACACTATCATATCATCTGCAAAAAATGACAGTTTGACTTCCTCCTTTCCAATTTGAATACCTTTGATTCCTTTTCCTTCTCTGATGTCTATAGCTAGAACTTCCAAGACAATGTTGAATAGAAGTGGAGAAAGTGGACAGCCTTGTCTCATTCCTGATCTTAGGGGGAAAGCTTTCAGTTTTTGTTGGTTAAGTATGATGTTGGCTTCAGGTTTCTCATAGATGGCCTTTATGATGTTGAGGTATGCTCCCTCTATTCCCATTTTGCTGAGGGTTTTTATCATAAATCATTGCTGCACTTTATCAAATGCTTTTTCAGCATCTATTGATATAATCATATGGTTTTATCTTTCAATTTGCTGATGTGGTGTATTACATTGATTGATTTACGAATGTTGTACCATCCTTGCATCCCTGGGATGAAGCCCACTTGATCATGGTGTATGATCTTTGTAATATACTGCTGAATCTGATTGGCCAATATGTTGTTGAGAATTTTAGCATCTATGTTCATCAGAGATATTGGCCTGTAGCTTTCTTTCTTAGTTGGATCTTGCCCTGGTTTTGGGATTAGAATCATATTGGCCTCATAGAAAGAGTTTGAGAGTCTTCCCTCTTCCTGAATTTTTTGGTATAGTTTGAGGAGGATAGGAGTTAGTTCTTCTTTAAATGTTTGGTAAAATTCGCCTGTGTAACCATCTGGTCCAGGGCTTTTATGCTTTGGGAGATTTTGGATTACTTCTTTAATTTCACTAGTTGTTATTGGCCTATTCAGGCTTTCTGCTTCTTCTGGGTTCAGTTTTGGTAGATTATACCTTTCCAGAAATG
>PVIW01010786.1:14799-41904 GCA_004026585.1 Noctilio leporinus
TCTTTTGTATTTCTGAGGTATCAGTTGTGATTTCCCCTCTTTCAGTTCTGATTCTGTTTATTTGGGTCCTCTCTCTCTTTTTCTTGATGAGTCTGGATAAGGGCTTGTCAATTTTGTTTATTTTTTCAAAGAACCAGCTCCTGGTCCTGTCGATTCTTCGAATTGTACTTTGAATCTCTGAGTTATTTAGTTCTGCTCTCATCTTGATGATTTCCTTCCTTCTACTTGCTCTGGGCTTTGTTTGGTGTTGCTCCTCTAGTTCTTGCAGCATTGTGGTTAGGTCGTTTTTATAAACTTCTTGTAACCTTTTTTGGAAGGCCTGTATTCCTATAAATTTCCCCCTGAGAACTGCCTTTGCTGTATCCCATAGGTTTTGGGCTGTTGTGTGTTCATTGTCATTTGTTTCCAGGAACTTTTTGATTCCATCTTTGATCTCATTGTTGACCCCTTCATTGCTTAAAAGCATTTTATTCAGTCTCCATGAGTTAGAGAATTCTTGGGTTTTTCCCTTGAGATTGGTTTCTGTTTCAAGCCATTGTGATGTGAGAAGATACTTTGTATGATTTCCATTTTCCTGTATTTGTGGAGGCTTGTCTTGTGACATACCATGTGGTCTATCTTGGAGAATGATCCATGTGCATTTGAGAAGAATGTGTATCTTGCTTCTTTGGGGTCAAAGACTCTGTATACATCAGTTAGGTCCATTTCCTCTAGCGTGTTGTTCAATGCCACAACATCTCTGGGGATTTTTTGTTTGGAAGATCTGTCCATTATTGATAGTGGGGTATGAAAATCCTCTACTATTAGTGTGTGGCTGTCTATGTCTTTCTTAAAGTCTTCCAAGATTTTCCTTATATATTTCGGAGCTCCTATGTTGGGTGTGTATATGTTGATCAGAGTTATTTCTTCTTGATGGATTGTTCCCTTAAGTATTATGAAATGTCCATCTTTGTCCCTTTTTATGGCCTTCATTGTAAAATCTATTTTATCTGAAATCAGTATTGCTATTCCAGCTTTTTTTTTTTTTCATGTCCATTTGCTTGATATATAGTTTTCCATCCCTTCACTCTCAATCTGTATCGATCTTTTGTTCTGAGGTGGGTCTTTTGAAGACAGCATATATGTGGGTCATGTTGTCTTATCCATTTGGCTACCCTATGTCTTTTGATTGTTGCATTTAATCCATTTACATTTAAGGTTATTATTGATTGATTCTTATTCATTGCCATTTTCGCCCTTTGTGTCTGTATTCCTCTTTGGCTTTCTCTGTTTCTTCATTTTATTTGTTTACCTTTTTTTAAAGCAGACCCTTTAGCATTTCTTGAAAGTCTGGTTTGGTAGAGATGTATTCTTTTAGTCTTTTTTTTTTCTGGGAAGCTCCTTATTTCTCCTTCTATCTTGAATGAGAGCCTTGCTGGGTAGAGTATTCTTGGTTGCAGGCCTTTGTTGACCATGACTTGAAATACTTTTTGCCATTCCCTTCTGGCTTGAATTATTTCTGTTGAATAATCATTTGATAGCCCTATGGAGCCCCTTTGTATGTTATTTGTCTTTTCTCTCTTGATGCTTTTAGGATTTTCTCTTTGTCTTTGAAATTAGCCTTTTTAATAATAATATGCCTTAATGTTGGTCTGTTTGAGTTGATCCTCATTGGCACCTTCTGTGCTTCCTGAATTTGATTCATGTTTTCATTCATCATGTTAGGGAAATTTTCTATCATGCCTTTTTTGAACAGGTTTTCCATTCCTTGTTTCTCTTCTCCTTCTGGTATCCCTATGATACGGATGTTGTTAGGTTTCATGTTGTCCTGCAGCTCTCTTAACCCCTCTTCAGTCTTATTCAACCTTTTTTTTTATTCTCTTGTACTGTCTTGGAGTATTTGTCTACATTATCCTCCAACTTGCTGATCCAGTCCTCTGCTTCCTCTAGCCTACTGTTGATTCCTTCTACTGTATTCTTCAATTCAGAAATTGTATTCTTCATTTCCTCCTAGCACTTATTGATAGTTTCCATGTCCTTTTTCATGCTGTTGTAGTTCTTAGTAAGTTCCTTGTAACTTTCCTGGAGTTCTTTGTAATTTCCCAGGCGTTCTTTGTAGTTCTCCTGGAGTTGTTTACAGTTTTCTTTGATGTGGCTGAGTTCACTGAGCTTCTCTATCATCATTCTTTTGAATTCCTTTTCTGATATTTCAGATGCCTCTGTTTCATTTTGTGTTCTTTCTGGGGATTCTTCTTTCCTTTTGGTGATGGACTGATTCTTTTTCCCCCCATTTTGGGTGTCTGTTCTTGCTTGCTCTTTATTTATTTATTTTTGTTCTTTCCTTAGGTTAACCTGCTTTGCTTCCTTTCCTTAGTTGAGCGCCCTTCTGTGATAGGAGAAGGAGATTTGTGGAGTTCAGTGTTGCCGTCTCCCAGATTTTCTCCACTTGCTGTTCTTGGTGTGTCGTTTATTTGGGCTGTCTGGTTGTATTCTGGGCCTGTGGTCTCTTAGCAGAAACAAAAATAAAAACAAAAACAAACAAACAAAAAATATCCAAAAACAAGAAACCAAACCAAACAAAACAAAAATGCAAAAGGAAAAAAGAAATGAAAACGATAATAATAATAAGAAGAAGAAAGGGTTTAGATGGCCGTTCACCCTTAATAATCCCTGACTGGTCCAGATGGAGCCTGGACCTGAGGGCTTTTAGCAGAGGAAAAAAATAGAAAGAAAAAAGGGAGAAAGTCACAAGAGAAAGAGAAATCAATATTAATGAAAAAAAAGTTTTAGGTGTCTGTTCACCCTTTATGGTCTCTGTTTGGTCCAGGTGGAGCCAGGACCAGTGGGTTTTATCAGGGAGAAAAGGAAGGAGAAAGAAAGAAAAAAAAAAGGGGGGGGTGGGAGAAAGTCAGAAGACAAAGAGAAATCAATATTAATAAAGAAAGGGTTTAGGTGTCTGTTCCCCCTTTATGATTTCTGATTGGTCCAGGTGGAGCCCGAACCTGTGGGCTTTACCAGGAAGAAAAGGAAAAGAAAAATTAAAAAAAAAAAAAAAAAAATGAGGAAGGAAGAAAAGAATAAAGAAAGGGTTTAGAAAGGCTGGGGAAGGGAGGAATACTTAGATTGAGGACTGGGAATGCGTTATAGCCACAGAGTGAGTTGACTTTAATTCAAGAGTAGGGGGAGGGTCTTGGGTATTTAGGTGGATTGAGGTATGGTGGGGATTAAGAATATGTGAGAAGTAACTTTTGCAAAGGGTATGTTGGGGATTAATAGTTCATATTGCTCTCAGTATAACTCAGGTGCTTGAGATTGGCAGCAATCCCTTTCCTGAGGCTGCCTCTTTTTCTTGGTCAGGACTTTACAATCTATAGTCTGTATTCTAGCGGGTCTTGGCTCATGGCAGGGCCTCTGATTGTCACTGTCAGGGCTGATTCTGAGTGTCAGCCCCCAGGTAGGCTGAGTCTTCTGCAGCCTGGCTGGGTTTTAGGGCTGCCAGTATTCTGGAGCCTGCAGGGTGCCCCTTCCCACTCCTGGTGGAGGTTCCTGCCCGTGAGGAGCACCCAGCACCCCTGCAGGGCAGCCCGCAACTTTGCTAGTCCCCGTGATTTCTTGCCACGCCCCAGCAGTTCTGGGAGGAGGCCGCCCTTGTCTGTCAACACTGTCCGGGGTCCGCCTTCACTGTCCCGCCATTCCAGGGTGGGCACCACTCCTCCAAGCCAGCCAGCTCTCCCAGAAGTCCTTTATGCGGCCTCTGTGATGAGCCCCTCCCAGGCGTGGGCTGTGCGGCCTTTGTCTCAGGCAATGGCGGGTAGTTGTCCCCCCACCACCTTCCCCACTACTAGTTCCCGGTTTGCAGGCTCACCATTTGGAGTTTCTGTGGAGCCTGAGGGCCTGTGTGGTTGCGCAGGGCTGGGCCTCCCCCCTCACAGGGGCTTCTAGCTGCTGTTTCCCCGGTGGCCCAGTAGCACCATTTTCGGCCCTCTTGCCACCCTGGCTGGTGCACTTCCCTGCTCCCCCACTCCGGCTCCCCACAGGACTCTTCTCCTCCGCCTCTAGCCCCGTGAGGAGCTTCCTCTCCCTATTGCCAGAGTGAGTCTGTCACACAGTCCCTCCCCTGCAAGAGTTCAATTCCGCGTTCCCTAAGGCGTTTGCCCTCGATGCCTGCACTTCACTGTTGAAACTTCCAGTCACCAGGGAGCCTGGAGCTGGCCCCAGTCAAACTCATCCCCCTGGGCAGAGCCGCCACTGCCCAGAGCCGACCTCGGTCCGCCGGCCGGTCGGTCGGGAATGCCTTACCTACTGTCCTGCTGGCCTCCTCTGCCTCTGGGCTGTGCTCCCCTGTGTCCAGATGCTGCCCGCTCCAATTCCTAGGGTCCTGAAGACGTCTCATGCTCCCTATCTTGTCCTCTAGCTGCTTTGGTACTCGAGAATACCATCAGCACTGCTGTCTACTCTGTCACCATCTTCCCGACCTTTCTCAAAAGATTCTTTTGCTGCTGGATGGAATTGGAACAGAATCTGGTTGGATTAGAGTGGCAGCTGATGTGATAGAGTGAATGAGTCCAAGTGAGGGAGAGGTCTAGGCAAGGAAAGGGTCCAGGTTTGGGAGTACATATTCTGGGCTACAGGGTGATGTTGGATTGGATGTAGGAAGTGAGAGAACATGGTAGGAGGACACTCAAAGGGATTTTGACCTAGTAACAGAAATTGGTCAATTCAGACAGAGAGGAAATATAGGGTGAATCCTGGTCCAGTCTGACCCCTAGATCCCAGATATGTAGGCGTCAAGGGGATCCAGAGTGTATAGTTGATTCAAGAGTCTAGAGTTGAAGAGAAGTTGGGGTAGAGAAGTGGGGCCCAGGAAGACTGAAGCCCAGAGGGAGGCAGGTTGGTGGGGAGGCAGGGCTCAGGACTTGAGTCTGAGTTGCCAGAAAGAGGTGGTAGTAGTTAACAGGGCTAAATGAGACCACAGAAGTAAACATAAAGGACTCAGGGTCTCCTACCTCTGTCTGAGAGGGAGACGAAGGTGAAGTCTGCAGATGAGTGGGCACATAAGGAGCTATCTCCTGATAGAAGGCTTATCTGCCATAAGCTTGGGGTCCACCCGCTCCTTCTGAATTTGGCCAAGCCTGGTGCTTTCTCCACACAGCTACACATAGCTCTCCCCACATCATACCCTTTCCCTTCTTTCCCTTTCTCTTCCCTTTCTCCTGCCTTGAATCTGGACCTGTAAGGGGGGCCCAGGATACTCCATATATTATCACCCTGCCCCCTTTGACCACCACCAGGGTAAGTCCATAAACTTGTCTGTCAGACCTGAAAATGCTGGACTATATCTCGTTCATCTCTGTACCCCTAGAACACTTAACAAGTAGAAGACTATCTGAATGCTTGTTCCATTAAATTTAATAAATCACAGCATTTTCTTATCATGTTTCTGCTTCCAGTTGCATCTGGACCCATTACTCATAGTACTTTATGCCATGGGGCTCAGAGGCCAGATTAGGATTGGATTAGGATTGAGGCCAATATCTGTTTTATCGTCTTCCCACACCAGAGCAGTGCAGTGTGCCAGGCTGCCCTACTGGCTGCTGCTGACAAAGGGCACTCCCCACTGAAGCAGATAAACCCTCAGATTCTGGGTCCTGGCCAGATCTGCTCCCTATTCTAGAAGGCTGCTCTCCACCAGACCACCCCCTGCCCCAACTCTGTGATGATTCCCAGAAATGGCATGGAAGTGAATGTTCTTAACACCTATGGTAGCAACACAGGGTGGGGACATGGCAATCCCTAGGATTTGATCTTGAGGCTGGTCTGGGAGTGAGGTGGCCCAGGTCATAGTGGGGGATACTGGGATGCCAGACTTCCATTGGTAACCCCTCCTTAACATCCTGAGTAGATGGTATCAAGTGCCATTTGCTCTCATGTCTTTCATTACTATTGGACCTGAAGTTACCATCTAAAAATGGCCCAGCCCCTGCCCGCAAGTCATACCCCTCGTGCACCAGGTCACCACCTCCCATTCTCAGAACCACCTCTTGAAGAGTGACCCCTGGCCTGAACCCATCAGAATAGTTTCTAGTTCTGTCAGGGTGGGGCAAGGAGTGGCAGAACTCAGAGTGGCCACAAGAGTGGAGTCTGTTTCTCTTCCTGAGGCATCAGTTCCCATTTCACAATAAGCTGTGGCTCAAAGCATCAAGGACCAGGCCTTGGCTTCAAAGCCACAGGAAGTACAGACACAGTCCATAGGTACCATTGTGTGAGGATTCAGGGCTATACCTTGTTTCACATTTTCTTTTTCACCTGTGCTTTTGACTTGCCCCCTCCTCTGCTGGTACTCAAGCTCAGACTTTCAGCAGTTTTTATCCTGCTCTTTCAGAGTCTCTCACTGTGTTATGGGGACCATGGTGCAGAATGGGGCTGAGCTGAGGATGGAGACCTTAGAGTCTGCCTGACAGAGGGGCTCTTGTCTTCCTCTACTCCAATACCTGCGCCAGCAGAGTTATAGAACACCTTGGATTGGCTGTGGATTCTCCATCAATCCTTAGAGTGACTTTGAGAGAAAGATACTTTTACTTCCATTTCCCAGATGAGAAATTAAGACTCAGAGTCCCCTGGTCATTTTAACTATAAAAGGCCTCTCCTCCTTCACTACCACAAGGGACTTATTTCTTCCAGGTGGGTCTGTCCCTATGGTGAGACACTGAGTGAATATCTGCTCTACAAACATCTGAAAAAGACCTGCAGTGTGTTGGGTCTCTTAGTCTGCTCTTTTTGGGTGAGCTCCCTAACACACCTGAGTGTTCTGGCCAGCATCCAGCACATTGAGGCCAGGTTCTAGTACTCATGTCCCTTTACCTGGCCATAGTCATCCCTGTAGGACACAGAGGTATGGGGAGGGTGCAGCACACAGTGCCTTCATCAGAAGCCCCAATTGCTCCTCTGAGTGTCTGCATAGCTTGGAGGCAAGGAGGCTCCCTAGCTTGCTCCAGGTGAGCTGGTACTAGTTTCATCCTCTGCTCCAGGCTGGACTGTCCAGTCCAGGTGGTATGGCCAGTGACAGAGCCACCTAGAAAGTCTGGTGGATTACTCAGCCAGGCATATAGACTCTCCAAGCCAAATGGCATAGCATCAAAGATGCAAGGTAAAATTTCTGAGTAGAAGAACCTCTTGGGGCTCAGAGAGAGATCTGGCCTCTTCACCTCTTAGCTTTATACTGCAATAGAAGCCCCTTTTCCTCCTCCTTATTCCCACTACAACTGCAACTTCTAACATTGGAACAATCATGTCTTATTAGTTGTCATAGCTACCAAGACATTTTTCTAGAAGCAACCCTTTGCAAATTATGGCATTATACCAACTCATTGCCAATAATTTTAATTAAAGTATTTTGCTGTCAACTTTACTGATGGCAGAGATCAGTAAATAGAGGAGACTGAATTACTAATATCAAAGCTTCCACATCTTTTTAGAGGTTTAATTACTGGTGGGACCTCAATGAGTCTAGAGGGACTGCTAAAAAGCAGGTGGGCCTAATTCTTTGAAGGCCAACCCCTGTGAAGGTAACTAAGTGAAGCCTAGATAAACAAAAGAATATACATGTGGGAAAGTTTTTAGAAATCTGGAAAAATATAGAGCTGCTAGAGTTGTGACTACAATTACAGCTTCCAGGAACTATGATGTCACAGTGGAAGCTGCTCAATTATATGTAAGTAAATTGCCTGATCTTGACACTGGAGGCAGAACCATGTATCCATGTGTCCATGGCTTGTAGCTGACTGATAAGGGGACCACAGACCCCACTGGCCACTCTATTCAAAGGTCCCTCCCACTCCTTCTACCCACTTAACATCCTTCTAACAAAAGCCCCAGGGAGCATTTGTCCTAACCAGCCCTTCAAGGTAGGGAGAAGCAGTTTAGCAGGAAGTGCCCTGAGATGAGCCTCATTTAGTGAAGGGGAAACAAAGGCCCCTGAGTGAAGAGTTTCATCCAGGCAGCAAAGTCACAAAAAGGACTGAAACCCAGTCCAATCACCAAGGCTCCTTCTCTGTGTGTGATGAACTGTGTTAATTACAGCAATCTTAATTTCCTCCAGGGTCTAAAATGCCTAGGCAAAATGGGGAGCTATTTTATACTGAAGTTTCTTATTAACTGAAACTGCTTTCATTAGAATGTAGTGCAACTTGGAGGACCTGAGCCACTGACTGTACTGAAACAAAAAGAGTTATGCCCCCATTGCCCCTTTCCCTCTCTCTTGAGCATTTCCCAGAAACAAGGACCATAAATCTAGCAGCCATCCCTAGTCAGAGGACAATGTGTAAGAGGACTTACACTATAGATGCCTGGAACTGACAAGCAGGGTGACTCCACACCACTGGGGGTCTACTCCACATCCTTAAAAATCACTCTATCCTTTCCCTTGGTACTGCAGTCCATTTGGACTCAGCTTGCCTGGTCACAGTGTTTCCTTTCTAATAAAAGCCCTTAATTAGACTTTTCTGGATCTGGGACCTTTCTTAGCCATCTTGGCTACCTAACAGCTATGAGGGTGTATTTGCATGGTTGGGAGTGTGTGCTGTACGTGTACAAGTCTTCATTTAATGTCATTGACAGATTCTCTAATTTTAAGTAAAAAGAAGTATAACAAATCAATTTTACCATAGGCTAATTATAAACAAGAGGTAAGGTCATGAACAAAATGACATTATTCGATGTTCTGTTGTATATGTGTGAATGTGTGAGTATATCTGTGAATGTGAGGATGTCTGTGAAGTGTAGATGTGCTACATGCATATGTGTGCATGTAGCACAAATACAAGCTAAGATACTTCTAGGGTCTTTGTTACTGAGGGTTGAGGACAAATTAGGGTTCCTGTAACAGAGAAGAACTTGGTTATTCATGAATGTAGTGCACCTAAAACCAGATCATAGAGAAAGGTAATAGGGTAAAAGATATATCCAGAAAATCCAAGGCCAAAATAAAATAACAGCTGGCATAGAATTAGTAATAGCAGACACAACAGATTGAAAGGCATAACAAAATGAGGATAAATAAAGGCATTGCAGCTATGTTCACCAAAAAGATTTACTGACCATGGACTGTGTGTATTTAATAACAAAATCTTGAAAATTCTAGACAATTCAATTAAAAAATAGGCAAAGGGACTGAACAGACACTTCTCCAAAAAGGACATACAAAGGGACCATAGGCATCTGAAAGAATGCTCAACATCACTAGCCATCAGAGAGATGCAAGTTAAGCCCACAATGAGATAATCACATCACACCAGTCAGAATAGCCATTTTTAATAAATCATCAAACAATAAATGCTGGCTAGGATGTGGAGAAAATGCAACCCTGGTGCACTGCTGGTGAGAATTCAGACTGGTGCAGTCACTATGGAAAACACTATGGAATTCCCTCAGAAAACTAAAAATGGGACTGACTTTTGATCCAGTTAACCCACTGCTGGGATCATACCCAAAGAATCCTGAAACACCAAATCAAAAGAATCTATGCACATCAATGTTCATAGCAGCATTATTTACAATTGCCAACTTCTGGACACAGCCTAAGTGCCCATCAGTAAATGAATGGGTCAAAAAACTGTGGCACATTTACATAATGGAATACTATCCAGCAGAAAGAAAGATGGAACTACTGCCCTTTGTGACAGCATGGATGGAAATGATAAGTGTTATGCTAAGTGAAATAAGCCAGATGTGAAAGGCAAATGCCATATGATCTCACCTATAAGTGAACCTAATGAACAAATGAGCAAAATAGAACAGAGACATTGAAATAAGGAACAAACTGACAGTAACCAAAAGGGAGGAGGGAGGGGATAGAAAGGCAAGGGTCATGTCAAGGAACAAGTATAAAGGACATAGGAACATGGGCAACACACATGGGCAACTGTGGGAGCAGGCTGGAGGGATGGGCAGGGTAGGGGAGAGCAACAGAGGTAAAACCTGGGCAACTGTAATTGAACAACAATAAAATAAAATAATATATAAAAATAGTGATAGTTGATTTAAAAAATTGAAAATTCTAAAGAATGGAAATAAAACTGACAAATTTGCCACCTCAGAGGAAGTTTTAAAACATTTTAAAAATCAGAAATAGATAGCTTACAGAGAGGAAAAAAACAGTAAGTAAAAGGAAAGGAAGTCTTATGACAGCTCAGAGAATGCTGTCATATAGCTCCCATTCTGACAACAGTGCAAAAAGTTGGAAATCAACAATTAATAATTACTAGATTTTGTTATTACATACACACAGTCCAGCAAGATGGGGGAGAAGTAAGAGGAACTATACAAATCTCCTCCCAGGTCCCCTCTGGAGTTATGTTTTTGGAGAAAAAATCAGCTTGAATTACCAACAGAACACAAGTTAGAAAGAAGCCTTATAAGAATGGAAAGAAGAGAAGAGGATGATTCATCACAACATGACTGGTAGGAATCTTGGAAACTCGAGAGGGCTGGCTGGGCCCCCACCCGAGGCAGCAGCCTAATGAATGAAGCTGGGGGCTCCACCTGAGAAGGGTGTGTTCTGGACTCCCAGCTGGGTTTCCCAGTTTACAGCAACAGAGTGGGGAGTAGAGCAACATACAGCTGAGAAGGGCAGAAAGCCATGAAGTTTACAAGCCTAGGAGAGTGCTGGAGAGATAGAGAAGTACTAAGGCTACCACAATGAAAATACATTGGCACCCACCTACCCTGAGCTCCAGCAGAGGGAGGGCAGATAGGACTGGGGACATGTGGGAAGAGTTTGAGGCTGTGATTTGGAGGACAGAAGTGGGGAAGAAGCTGTGGGGATCCCAGTGCTGACTCATCACCCACACCTCAGGCAGAATACACTGCACCAAGAGGTTTCCATATGATGGGTCCTCATAACCCTGCCCACGGAAAGCAATCTGCCCAACCCAGCAGTGCCAGAGCCTGGCACCTGATAACAATTCTTTGATTTACATCTAAATAAATCTCTCCTGCCATGCCATGTCTGAGCCTGGTGACTGAGCACAGATATAATAGTTTGCACCTGAAGCTGTATTTCTCTCCCAGCAGCACCTGGGCCTGGCGGCTGATTACAAACTATCTGACTTACGGAAGGGTCAGTCATCCCTGCAACAGTGGCATGCAACCCTGGTGGAAGATTGTGGATTCTTTGGTTTGCAACTGAGTTGGTCAGTCTCACCCAGCAGCCGACCAACAGGGCAAAAGGGTTCCCTTTTCCCTAAATCCTCATCAACACTTGTTTGTTGATTTGTTGATGATTGCCATTCTGACAGGTGTGAGGTGGTTTCTCATTGTGGTTTTAATTTGCATCTCCCTAATAGCTAGTGATGTTGAGCATTCTGTCATATGCCTTTGGGCCCTTGTATGTCCTCCTCAGAGTGGTGTCTGTTCAGGTCCTTTGCCCATTTTTTAACTGTCTCCCTGGTGTTGAGTCACATTAGTTCTTTATATATTTTGGAGATCAAACCCTTGTCTGAGGTATCAATGGCAAATATGTTTTCCCATACAGTTGGTTCCCTTTGAATTTTGCTGGTGTTTTCTTTAGCTGAACAGAAACTTTTCAGTTTGTTGATTTGTACTTTTATTTTCTTTGCCCTTGGAGAAGTATCAGTAAACATATTTCTGCATAGAATATCCAAAAGTTTACTGCCTATATTTTTCTTCAGGACCTTTATAGTGGCACTGCTTATGTTAAGTCCTTCACCCATCTTGAGTTTATTCTGGAGTATGGTGTAAGTTGGTGGTCTAATTTTATTTTTTTGCATGTTGCTGTCCAGTTCTCCCAACACCACTTGTTGAAGAGACTGTTTTTACTCCATTTTATGTTCCTTCCCCTTTGTTGAATATTAATTGACCATAGAGTCCTGGGTTTATTTCTGGGTTCTCTATTCTGTTCCAATGATCTATATGTCTATTCTTATGCCAGTACCAGACTGTTTTGATTACAGTAGCCTTGTAGTATAGTTTGATGTCTGGTGTTGTGATTCCTCCTACCTTGTTATTCTTTCTCAAGATTGCTTCAGCTATTGATGGGTGTTTTTGGCTCCATATAAATTTTTGAAGTATTTTTTCTATTTCTGTGAAGTATGTCATTGGTATTTTAATTGGCATTGCATTGAATCTATAGATTGATTTGGGTAATATGGACATTTGAATGATGTTAATTCTTCTCATCCATGAACATGGTATATGTTTCCATTTATGTATATCTTCCTTAATTTCTTTCTTTAATGTTATGTAGTTTTCTGAGTACAGATCTTTCTTCTCCTTGGTTAAGTTCATTCCTAAGTACATTTTTTTTCTTGTTGCTATGGTAAATGGGTTTTGTTTTCTAGCTTCTGTCTCTGATGTTTCATTATTGGTATACAAAATGCTTTTGATTTCTGAATATTGACTTTATATCCAGCTATTTTGCTGAATTTGCTTATTAGGTCAAGTAAGAGTTTGGTGGACTCTATTGGGTTTTGTATACACACTATCATGTCACCTACAAATGATGACAGTTGTGCTTCCTCCTTTCCAATTTGGATATATTTCATTCCTTTTTCTTGTCTGATAGCAATGGCTAGAACTTACAAAACATTGTTGAACAGAAGTGGAGAAAGTGGACAGCCTTATCTTGTTCCTGATCTTAGGGAGAAAGCTTTTAGTTTTTGCCTATTGAGTATGATGTTGGCTGCAGGTTTCTCATAGATGGCCTTTATGATGTTGAGGTATGCTCCCGGTATTCTCATTTTGCTGAGTGTTTCTATCATAAATGGTTGCTGTACTTTATCAAATGCTTTTCCAGCATCTATGGATATGACCACATGTTTTTGCTCTTTTATTTTGTTGATGTAGTGTATTACATTTATTGATTTGCAAATATTGTAGCCTCTTTGCATCCCTGGGATGAAACCCACTTGATCATGGTGTATGATCTTTTTAATGTATTGCTGTATCCAGTTGGCTAATATTCTGTGGAGAATCTTAGCATCTATGTTCATCAGAGATATTGGCCTATGTTTTTTTTTTTTTAGTTTTGTCTTGATGTGGTTTTGGGATTAGAATAATATTAGCCTCATAGAAAGTTTGGGAGTCTTTCCTCTTCTTGGATTTTTTGGAATAGGTTGAGAAGGATAGGAGTTAGTACTTCTTTAAATGTTTGGTAGAATTCACTTGTGTAGCCATCTGGTCAGGGGCTCTTGTGCTTTGGGAGATTTTGGATTACTTCTTCAATTTCACTCATTGTTATTGGCCTATTCAGTCTTTCTGCTTCTTCTGGATTCAGTTTTGGTAGATTATACATTTTCAGAAATTTATCTATTTTACCCAGGTTGTCATATTTCTTGTCATATAGTTGTTTGTAGCAATTTTTTACAGTCCTTTGTATTTCTGAAGTATCAGTTGTGATTTCCCCTCTGTCATTTCAGATTATGTTTATTTGGATCATCTCTATCTTTTTCTTGATGAGTCAGGTTAAAGGCTCATCAATTTTGTTTATTTTTTTAAAGAACCAGCTCTTGGATTTATTGATTGTTCAAAATGTAGTTTTAGTCTCTCTAGGATTTCCTTCTTTCTACTTGCTCTGGGCTTTGTTTGTTGTTGCTCCTCTAGTTCATACAACTTCATAGCTAGTTTGTTTGTATAAGCTTCTTCTATCCTTTAGAGGTAGGCCCATATTGCTATGAATTTCCCTCCAAGGACTGCCTTTGCTGTGTATAGGTTTTGGACTGTTGTGTATCCATTTTCATTTATTTCCAGGAACTTTTTGATTTCATCTTTGATCTCATTGATAACCCATTCATTACTTAAAAGCATGTTATTCAGTCTCCATGAGTTAGAGTGTTTTTGGTTTTTTCCCTTGAGCTTGGTTTCTAGTTTCAAGCCATTGTGATCTGAGAAGATGCTTGATATGATTTCAATTTTCCTGTATTTGTGGAGGCTTGTCTTGTGACCTACCATGTGATCTATCTTTAAGAATGTTCCATGTCCATTTGAAAAGAATGTGTATTTTGCTTCTTTGGGGTGAATGGTTCCATAAACATCAGTTAGGTCCATTTCCTTTAGACTGTTGTTCAATGCCATAATATCCTTGGTGTTATTTTGTTTGGAAGATCTGTCCATTGTTGATAATGGGGTATTAAAATCGCCTTCTATGAGTGTGTTGCTGTCTATATCCTTCTTGAAGTCCTCCAAGGTTTTCCTTATATATTTGGGAGATCCTATGTTGGGTGCATATTTGTTTACCAGAGTTATTTCTTGATGCATTGTTCCCTTAAGTATTAAGAAATGTCCTTCTTTGTCTCTTTATGGACTTCATCATAAAATCTATTTTGTCTGGAATAAGTATTGCTACTCCAGCCTTTTTTTCATGTCCATTTGCTAGATATATATTGGTCCATCTCTTCACTTTGAATCTGTGCCTATCTTTTGTTCTGAGTTGGGTCTCTTAAAGACAGAATATATGTGGGTCATGTTTTCTTATCCATTCAGCTACCCTATGTCTTTTGATTGGTGCATTTAATCCATTTACACTTAAGGTTATTATAGATTGATACTTACTTATTGCCATTTCCCCCCGTTGTACCTGTGTTCCTCTCTGTCTCTCTCAGTTTCTTCATTTTTAAAAACAGACCCTTTAGCATTTCTTGCAATGCTGGTTTGGTAGAGATGTATTCTTTTAGTCTTCTTTTGTCTGGGGAACTCCTTATTTCTCCTTCCATTTTGAATGAGAACCTTACTGGGTAGAGTATTCTTGGTTTTGGGCCTTTGTTTCCCATTACTTGGAATATTTTTTGCCATTCCCTTCTGGCTTGTATTGTTTGAGATTCTTTGAGAAATCATTTGATAACCTTTTTGGAGTCTCTTAATATGTTATTTACTGTTTCTGGCTTGATGCTTTTAGGGTTCTCTCTTTATCTTTGCAATTTGCCATTTTAATTCTAAAATGTCTTGTAGTGGGTCTGTTTCTAGTCTTCCTCATTGGGATGCTCTGTGCTTTCTGAACTTGAGTAATGTTTTCACTTACAATGTTAGGGAAGTTTTCTATCATTACTTTTTTTTAACAGATTTTCCATTCTTGTTTCTCTTCTCCTTCTGCTATTCCTGTGATATGGATATTATTGGATTTCATGTTTGTCTTGCAGCTCTCTTAAAACCTCTTCATTCTTGTTCAGCCTTTTTTCATTTTGTTGCACTGTCTTGGAATATTTTTCTATGTTGTCCTCCAGCTCACTGATCCTATCCTTTGCTTTCTCTAGTCTTCTGTTGATTCCTTCTATTGTATTCTTCAATTCAGGAATTGTATTCTTCATATTCTCCTCATATTCTCCTGGCTCTTACTGATAGTTTCTATGTCCATTTTAATGCTGGTGTAGTTCTCAGTTAGTTCCTTGTAGCTTCCCTGGATTTCTTCATAGTTCCCCTGGAGTTGTTTGTAGTTCCCCTGAAGTTTTTGTAGTTTTCTTTGAGCTGGCTGAGCTTATTGAGCTTCTCTATCATCATTAGTTTGCATTCCATATCTGATAGTTTGCTTCCCTCTGTTTCATTCAGGAATTTTTCTAGGGATTCCTCCTTTCCTTTTGGTGATGAACTGTTTCTTTTTGTCCCCATTTTTAGGTTTCATTGTAATCCAATCAGACTATAATCAGCTGCCAGGCTAAGGAAGTGCTAGGCTGGAAGGATTGATTTATTTGCAATCCTATCAATCTGTGATCCACCACCAGACAGATGTAGCTTTCAGGCAACAGAGTGATTCAATTGTAAATCAATAAATCAGCTACCAAACTCAGGCCCTGCTGGGCTAGGCAGAGAGATTCAATTGTAACCCAATGGATCACCCACCAATGGATCAGCCACCAGCTCAGGTGCAGCCTGGTAGGACAGATTCAGATATAAATCGATAAATCTGTGATCAGTTGCCAACCTCAGGAGCCACTAGGTTAGGCAGCAAGATCCAATTATAATCCAATGAATCTGTGATTTGGTCACCAGCCTCAGGAGCCACTGGGGTAGACAGCAAGGTACAATTGTAATCCAATGATTCTGTGATTAGCCACCAGGCTCAGGTGGTGCTGGGCTTGACTATAAGATTCTATTATAATCCAATGAATCTGTGATCAGCTGCTAGGCTAATGGGCCACTGGGCTAGACTGAAAGATTCAATTGTAATCCAATGAGTGTGTGATCAGCCTCCAGGCCCAGAGGCCAGTGGGTGGGACAAACCAACTCAGTTGTGAACCAGTGAATCCACCATCAGCTGACTGTCTGACCAAGATGTAAGTCAAAGAGTTTATAATCAGCCACCAGGCCCAGGTGCTGCTGGGCAAGAGATATCTCTTCAAGTGTCAACTATTGTATCTATGCTCAGACATGGCAGGGAGGGAGAGATTTATTTAGATGTAAATCAGAGAATTGTGAGAAGGTGCCAGACTCTGGCACTGCTGGGCAGAGCCAGTTGCTTCCAGTGGGTGGAGCTATGAGGACCCTCCTATGGAAGCCAATTTGTGGAATGCAGTCTGATGGAGGTGTGGGCAATTAATTCAGCACTGGGATCCCTACAGTTGCTTCCCCACTTCTCTCCTCCCAGCCACCACCGCAAACTCTCCCCACGTGTCTCCAGTCCTCCTCTCTGCTTTCCCTCAGCTAGAGCCCAGGGTAGGTGGGTGCCAATGTATTTTCGTTGTGGTCACCCTAGTAGTTCTCTGTCTCCAGTGCTCTCTTAGGCTAGTAAACTCCACAGCTTCCCACCTTTCTCAGCTGGATGCTGCTCTGCTCTTTGCCATGTTGCTGTAGTTGGGAATCCCATCAGGGGGACCAGAACCCACCCTTCTCAGGTGGAGCCCCTGGCTCTGTCTCTTCATCTGCTACCTCCAGTGAGGGCCCAGTCAGCCCTCTTACATTTCTGTGATTCCTTCCAGTCATGTTGTGATGAAGCATCTTCTTCTGTTCTGTCCATTATTATAGGACTTCTTTCCAGCTTGTGCTCTGTTGGTAATTTCAGTTGACTTTCTTTCCAAAAAAGTAATTCCAGATGTGACTTAGGAGAAGATTGTTGTAGCTCTACTTACTCCTCCACCATCTTGCTGGCTCTCCCTGAAGCTTGTTACGTTTTCCTCATTTTTTAATTCTTTTTTCTTTTTGCTCTTCTGATTAGGTGCTTTTTGCTTTGTTATATTCCAAATCTGATTTGAATTTTAGCTTCATCTATTTCCTTGATTCCCTCCCTGTAAGTTACTCTTCATTTCAGTTAATGTAGTCTTTTTTTTTTTTTTTTTTGAGTTTGTAAGATTTATTTGGCCAGTTGCAAGCAGGTGGGCTGAGGCCAAAGTGGTGTCAGCCCAGAGTAGCAGCAGGGTGGGGGTTTTTGGGGTGCTAGGGTCAGCAGGACTTTCTACAGGTGGCTCTGGGGGAGTCAGCTATGAGAACAGAGGAGTTACTAAATTCTTATCTGCAGACAAAGATATCTTTGCAAGGCCTAGGCAGTCAACTGGTGTCAGCAGTCACTATGGGGGCACAATTTATTGGGGCCTTGCTAAAATCAGACCTCAATTCCCAGGTCTTATGCCTAAGATGTTTGGATTCAGGTGTTTTGGGTACAGGAGTAGGTATTTCACTTCTGAATGCAGGTAACAATAGCTCCAGGCATTTGCTTACATTTGTTAATCAGCGCTGTTTGTTTTTTAAATAATTTTTCTAGGTTTAAATATTACAGAAACATTAGTGTTGTTTGCAAATTTTTAGGAAGTATGACTCAAAAACAACAACAAAAATATTTTCAGAAGCTACCCAATTATAGTCACTATATACATTTGACACAAAGCAATTTATTTTTAAATGGGCCTTATTCTGCATGGACTTCACAGGAAAAAAAAAAAAAAAAGAGTGAAAGGATATATAGCAAAATGTTAGCAGTATTATCTCCAGCTGCTAGGATTACAGAACAATGAGATAAGACCGGACGGAGCCTTTCTAAATACAGAGCATAGTAATTACAGAAAATTAACTACAAAGATGTAGAATTTACCCAGTTATTGTCATGAAGCCAAAGTGACAATAAATTCTGATTTTAAAAACTTACACCCCACACAAGCCCTGCATACTCGTCTGCTCCTGAAATTTCTACTTACCTTTTTTAGACTCAACTGTAAATTTATATACCAAGGAAACCTTTTAAATATAACATATCCAGAATCAAATCAAAACTGGAAAAACCCTACATAAAATTCCAACAGTCCAAAAAAGGAATTGACAAACATCCAAACTTTATTTTTGTCATTGTTTTCTCTGTTTATCTAATTTGCAGATGACCCCTGACCTATCCCAAGAGTGCATGTTTTCAGCAAAGTCAAAATGTATTTTGATTTTGAAATGAGGGTCTGGATGGTATCATAGGTTACTGAGCTGAAAAAGACTGGTATGTTCTTTTTCCTGATTGCTCATAAAATAAGGAAGCCATAGTGACTTTAATTTGGACTATTCTGACATATGATTTTGGCTGATAGTTTGGTAGGGTACTTTATAATTTAATGGAATATAATTTCAATGCCAGCATCATGAATGCGTTTACTTGTTGAGATTAATAAGAATGATTAAAATACTTCAAACATTATTTGGTATTTTGCTTCAGCACAGCCCATTTAAAATACTTAGGATTTTAAAAAACAATTTTATAGGCTTCCTCAGTTCTTTCCAGCTCAAACCAAAAGTATAGTAAAACAGGGACGAGTTCTGAAATACTCAACTACTTCTTCAGGTTTACATGCTTCGTAGTTAATTCTATGTGACAACTACAGTTTAATTTTGTATAATGAGTATGGAGGAATCCAGTTTCAAGCAAAAAAAAACTATCTTCTATCTCCTCTGCTAATGCTGAGGTATGGTGTTACTGTGCAAACACTCCAGAAGACAGATGAAATTGGAATCACCAGGATCATTTCCACCGGGCCTGTTAATTTATTCACTGCAGAGGCTATTCATTTACATAATGTTTTAACTTCAAAAAGTAATGTTTTGGGGGGAGAGTGGATTTGACATCACTTTCATAGGACTTCTACGATGACTATATGGATTCACACCTTAAATTATTATTATTATTTTTAAAGATTTTATTTATTATTTCCAGAGAGAGGAAGGGAGAGAGGCAGAGAGGGAGAGAAACATCAATGTATGGTTGCCTTTCACCTGCCTCCAGGTATGGACCCGGCTGGAGACCTGGCTTGCAACCTGGTTATGTGCCCTGGCTGGGAATAGAACCAGCGACCTTGGGATTCATAGGCTGGTGCCTTATCCACTGTGCTACCAGCCAGGACTTAAATTATTTTTAAAGTGTAAAGTATTTCCAGCTTTCAGGTGGGAACATGCGGTGATATGAAACATGCATGACACCAACTCCTACATACTTACACCTCACTTTACCAAATCTTGGCATGAACTGTCTGTTGACTTAGTTGACTACGTCAACTAGCTTAGGCATAGGTACCAGTTAGGGTGGTCCGCGAGGCCCATTTTGCCTGAGATTTGGAGAGTTGGGGTAAAGCATTTACTCTCCAGAGGCCGGTGTGGGTGGTCACTTACCTTTGGGCTCCACTGTTTGGTGTGGGCTCCTTTGGCTCCCAGTTCTAGGTGTATGTTTCCTTCTTTGACAAAGGACACCAGTTTTTCCTGGAGGACCCCCATATTAGAGTTGGGGGCAGGGGGAAACTGGTGTGAACTCCAGTCTGTCTTTGTAGGGTCCAGCTTGTCCTTACGCTCCTCCGTTTATATCCATCGTCCCTCTCCAACTGCCAGCTCTGCAGACTCAAAGCCCCAGCACTGAGGAAGGAACAGCCAGACCGAGGCTGCTGTCCCATAAGAGACACCTGCTCAGGAACGAAGCCACACTGGCGCACCCCAATGTAGTCTTTACATCTGATTATTTTTTATGCTATTGAGGTCCTCACTAAGTTCATTGAGCATCCTTTTAACCAGTGTTTTGAACTCTGCATCTAGTAGATTACTTGTCTTTGTTCTGTTTAGTTCTTTTTCTGGAGTTTTGTTCTATTGTTTCATTTAGGACATGTTTCTTAGGCTCCTCATTTTAAACAACTTCCCTGTGTTTGTTTGTATTATATAGAGCTGCTATGTTTCCCAGGCATGGTAGATTGGACTAATATAGTAGGTGCTCTGTAAGGTCCAGTGGCCCAGTCTTGCCCATCACCCAAGGTGGGCACTGGTAGTGTCCCCTTGTGTGAGTTTTGTACACTCTTCTCTTGTAGTTGACTTGGAATTTCTGTTAGCACAACAATGGAAGGCATTTACCACAATGGAAGTCAATCAGCCACAAGGACTGGTTTCAACCACTGATTACCAATTTCTAACCACCATAGAGGATCAGTCATGCAGGGGCCCACCCCACAGTGCAGCACTTACTTCAGCAGGACTCTGGTGTTCAATGAGTCCACCCCTTCAATGTGTCACTTGTGAAGGTGGCTGTGCAGTGATGCTTTGACTTGATCTGAACCTGTCTCCTTTATGCACTGGTTCTGGGTCTTCAGGGAGGTGCAGGCCAAGGTCAGCCACTAGCTTGGTCCAAAAAGTGATCAGCCAATAGCTGTTACTTCTCTCGGTGTGGAGGTACCCAGGCAAGGACAAACTGAAAGCTAAGGCCAACTACTGTTAGTGCCAGACCTGGGGCCACTTAGTGAGAGATACAGGGCATATGGAGACCAGATACTAGTTGTTCAGGAAAATCTGAAGCATGAGCCAAGATAAGTCATTTGTATGGAAAAATCACTACAACAGTGTGGGTGGGCCTCAAAGTTGAGTGGAGTGGGATGGGGCCTCAGGCAATTACCAAGGCTGGGTAAACAGTGTGAACCAGGCAGGTTGTTGTTGCATGTTGTGGTTATTATTGTTTGTTTTGTGACTTCTAAACCAATTTTGTAAATTTATTTTTATTGTGTGTGAGGCCCTGAAATCTCTATTTAGGCTAGTGTTTAGCAAATCATTTAACAGATATTTTTATAAATGACTGGAATAAAAATATCAAAAACTTTCCAGTTATATCAGTGGACTTTGTGTTGGGGCACACCTTAAACACTAAATCAGGCATTTTACAACTCTGTCTCAGCCTTCACTTCTTGCTTACTCAGAGTCTGAATTATACCCAAAGGGGTAAGCTCAAGGCATTCTCTGAACCGTGTACCCATGTATTCATGTGGCCTCCTAAGTTTCTAGGAATATATGAAAGCTTCTTTACCTGTTGGTTCCCCAAAGCATTACACTTTCCAGTGTTTCTTCCCAAGTTGTTTGTTATATCTGTTTTATTCCTTGTCTCAGGCAGTAGCACATAATGCATTTAATTTTAATTTTTCTTTGAAAAATTTTCCTGGGTTCATGCCTCTCCAGCCTTGGGCAGTTCTGAATTAGGCAAAATAAAGACACACCAGGAAGGCACTCCCAGGTAATGGAGTACTTTGTCTTCAAGTTGACCACAAAGCTGGGGAGAAAAGTGAAGGTAGGATAAGCAAAATCACCTCAAAGTTGTACTGATTTTACACAGTTCTGCTCAGTTTATTTTTTAAATTAAGTGTTTGCCTGATTGTTGTGAACCTTGAGTAGTTTTCAGAGTTCAGAAGTAGTAAGTTCTGAAGGCTTTCACCAGTGCTGAAGAAATCAGGCATTTAACTATTGGATCCACTCAATCTCAGCAGAAGCTAGAAAGACAGATGGGATTATCCAGGAAAGATATATGAAATAACTTTTGCATAAATTATTATAACATAAATTGGGTATTCATTAGGCTTTTAAGAATATCACACCAGCAGAAATACTTCCAGTTTTTGGAAAGAAACAGGAAAAAATAAAAGAAGGCTTTCAGACTCCCCAAATTGTAGAGAAGGGAGAGGAAATCAGTATCTAGAGGTACTGTAATCTATTACCTAAAATGTTCAGTTTTCAACAGAAATTGTAAGATATGCAGAGAAACATGAAAGTGTGATTCATACACAAGAGATAAAGCACATACAAGAAAATGCCTGTGAGAGGGCCCAGATGTTGGATTTAACAGGCAAAGACTTCAAAACAGCTATTAAAATATATTCAAAGAACTAAAGGAAACTATGCAGAAAGAAATAAAATAAATTTGATGACAATGTCTCATTCAAATAGAAAATATTATTTAGAAAGGTAGAAATTATTTTTTAAAACACTGAAAATTCTGGAGTTGACTGTATAAAATAAAACATTTACAAAATATAATAACTATATGTCAGCAAATTAATTATATAATTTAAATGAAGTACCTAGAAGGACAGAAACTTCTGAAACTGACTTAAAAAGAAACAGAACAGGTAAATGGAACTATTAAAAGTAAAGAAATTGAATAGTAATCAAAATATTACACACAAAAAAAGTCCAGGCCCCATACCTTTACTAGTAAGCTTTAAATATTTGTACTTATATAGACTTGAAATGAAAACCCCCAAATGAAAATTATTTTAAAAAATTAAAAGAAGTGCAAGACTTGCAAAAAGAAGAAAACTATAAAGTATTATTAAAAGATAGGGGGTAAAAACCTGAATAAACGGAAATAGATCCGTGGTTCTGTAGTGGAAAACAATATTATGAAAATGATAAAACCTTTTATACTGATCTATAGACCAGTACCAAATATCCAAAATATTCCCTACCAAAATATCCACTGGTTGGGAGAAGAAGATGGCGACAGAGTAGAGAGCAGTGCTGATGGTGTTCTTGAGTACCAAAGCAACTAGAGGACAAGATAGGGAGTGTGAGACGTCTTCAGGACCCTAGGAATTGGAGCAGGCAGCAACTGGACACAGGGGAGCACAGCCCAGAGGCAGAGGAGGCCAGCAGGACAGTAGGTGAGGCATTTTTGACCAACCGGCCGGCAGGCCGAGGTCGGCTCTGGGCAGTGGTGGCTCTGCCCAGAGGGGGCATTTGACTGAGGCCAGCTTCAGGCTCCCTGGCAACTGGAAGTCTCAACAGTGAAGTGCTGGCAGCGAAGGCGAACGCCGTAGGGAATGCAGAATTGAACTCTTGCAGGGGAGGGACTGTGTGAGAGACTCGCTCAGGCAACAGGGAGAGGAGACTCCTCGTGGGGCTAGAGGCTGAAGAGAAGAGTCCTGTGGGAAGCCGGAGTGGGCGAGTGGGGAAGTGCACCAGCCGGGTCGGCGAGACAGCCGACAATGGTGCTGCTGGGCCACCAGGGAAAGAGCAGCTAAAAGCCCCTGCGAAGGGGGAGGCCCAGCCCTGCGCAACCACACAGGCCCCCAGGCTCCGCAGAAACTCCAAACAGTGAGCCAGCGAGCCGGGAATTAGTAGTGGGGGCAACTGACTCCCCATTGCCTGAGACAAAGGCCGCACCACCCACACCTGGGAGGGGCTCATCACAGAGGCTGTGTAAAGGACTTCTCGGAGAGCTAGTTGGCTTGGAGGAGTGGTGCCCGCCCTGGAAGGGCGGGACAGTGTAGGCGGACCCCAGACAGTGTTGACTGACAGGGACAAACTCCTCCCAGAACTGCGGGGGCAGGGCCAGTCATCACAGGCACCCACAAAGTTGTGGGCTGCCCTACAGGGGTGCTGGGTGCTCCTCACGGGCAGGAACCTCCACCAGGAGTGGGAGGGGGCACCCTACAGGCTCCAGAACACCGGCAGCCCTAAAACCCAGCCAGGCTGGGGAAGACCCAGCCTACCTGGGGGCTGACACTCAGAATCAGCCCTGACTGTGACAATCAGAGGCCCTGCCACGAGACAAGACCGGCTAAAATATAGACTATAGACTATAAAGTCCTGACCAAGAAAAAGAGGCAGCCTCAGGAAAGGGATTACTGCCAATCTCAAGCACCTGAGTTATACTAATCCCCAACATACCCTTTGCAAAAGTTACTTCTCACATATTCTTAATCCCCACCATACCTCAATCCACCTAAATACCCAAGACCCTCCCCCTACTCTCGAATTAAAGTCTACTCACTCTGGCTATAACGCATTCCCAGTCCTCAATCTAAGTATTCCTCCCTTCCCCAGCCTTTCTAAACCCTTTCTTTATTCTTTTCTTCCTTCCTCTTTTTTTTTTTTTTTAATTTTTCTTTTCCTTTTCTTCCTGGTAAAGCACACAGGTTTGGGATCCACCTGGACCAATCAGAAATCATAAAGGGGGAACAGACACCTAAAACCTTTCTTTATTAATATTGATTTCTCTTTGTCTTCTGACTTTCTGCCCCCTTTTTTTTCTTTTTCTTTTTTTTCTTTCTTCGTTTCTTCTTTCTTTTCTCCCTGATAAAACCTACCAGTCCTGGCTCCACCTGGACCGAACAGAGACCATAAAGGGTGAACAGACACCTCAACCCTTTCTTTATTAATATTGATTTCTCTTTCTCTTGCGACTTACTCCCTTTTTTTATTTTCTTTTTTTTTCCCTCTGCTAAAAGCCCTCAGGTCCAGGCTCCATCTGGACCAGTCAGGGATTATTAAGGGTGAACAGCAATCTAAATCCTTTCTTCTTCTTATTATTATTATTGTTATTTTTTTTTTCCTTTTGCATTTTGTTTTGTTTGATTTGGTTTGGTGTTTTGTTTTTGGTTTTTGTTTGTTTGTTTTGGTGTTTGTTTCTGCTAAAACCCCACAGGCCCAGAATACAACCAGACAGCCCAAATAAAGTACATACCAAGAACAGCAAGTGGAGAAAGTCTAGGAGACAGCAACATTGAACTCCACAAATCTCCTATTACAGAAGGGTGCTCAACTAAGGCAAGGAAGCAAAGCAGGTTAACCCAAGGAAAGAACAAAAATAAATAAATAAATAAAAAGCAAGCAAGAACAGACACCCAAAAAGGGGAAAAAAAGAATCAGTCCATCACCAACAGGAAAGGAAGAATCCCCAGAAAGAACACAAAATGAAACAGAGGCACCTGGAATATCAGATAAGGAATTCAAAAGAATGATGATAGAGAAGAAACTCAGTGAGCTCAGCCAAATCAAAGAAAACTGTAAACAACTTCAGGAGAACTACAAAGAGCTCCAGGAAAATTACAAAGAACTCCAGGGAAATTACAAAGAACTCCAGGGAAGTTACAAGGCACTTACTGAGAACTACGACAGCATGAAAAAGGACATAGAAACTATCAATAAGTGCCAGGAGGAAATGAAGAATACAATTTCTGAATAGAAGAATACAATAGAAGGAATCAACAGTAGGCTAGAGGAAGTAGGGGACTGGATCAGCGAGTTGGAGGATAATGTAGACAAATACACCAAGACAGTACAAGAGAATTAAAAAAGGCTGAATAAGACTGAAGAGGGGTTAAGAGAGCTGCAGGACAGCATGAAATGTAATAACATCCGTAGCATAGGGATACCAGAAGGAGAAGAGAAACAAGGAATGGAAAACCTGTTCAAAAAAGTCATGATAGAAAATTTCCCTAACATGATGAGTGAAAACATGAATCCAGTTCAGGAAGCACAGAGGGTCCCAATGAGGATCAACGCAAACAGACCAACACCAAGGCACATTATTATTAAAATGGCTAATTTCAAAGACAAAGAGAGAATCCTAAAAGCATCAAGAGAAAAGACAAATAACATACAAAGGGGCTCCAATAAGTCTATCAAATGATTATTGAACAGAAACAATTCAAGCCAGAAGGGAATGGCAAAAAGTATTTCAAGTCATGGGAAACAAAGGCCTGCAACCAAGAATACTCTACCCAGCAAGGCTCTCATTCAAGATAGAAGGAGAAATAAGGAGCTTCCCAGACAAAAAAAAAGACTGAAAGAATACATCTCTACCAAACCAGCATTGCAAGAAACGCTAAAGGGTCTGCTATAAAAAGAAGTAAACAAATAAAATGAAGAAACAGAGAAAGCCAAAAGGAATACAGACACAAAGGGAAACAATGTCAATGAATAAGTATCAATCATTAATAACTTTAAATGTAAATGGATTAAATGCACCAATCAAAAGACATAGGGTAGCCGAATGGATAAGACAACATGACCCACATATATGCTGTCTTCAAGAGACCCACCTCAGAATAAAAGATTGACACTGATTGAGAGTGAAGGGATGGAAAACTATATATCAAGCAAATGGACATAAAAAAAAGCTGGAGTAGCAATAATGATTTCAGATAAAATAGATTTTACAATGAAGGCCATAAAAAGGGACAAAGATGGACATTTCATAATACTTAAGGGAACAATCCATCAAGAAGAAATAACTCTGATCAACATATACTCACCCAACGTAGGAGCTTCAAAATATATAAGGAAAATCTTGGAAGACTTTAAGAAAGACATAGACAGCAACACACTAATAGTAGAGGATTTTCATACCCCACTATCAATAATGGACAGATCTTCCAAACAAAAAATCCCCAGAGAGGCTGTGGTATTGAACAACACGCTAGAGGAAATGGACCTAACTGATGTATACAGAGTCTTTGACCCCAAAGAAGCAAGATACACATTCTTCTCAAATGCACATGGCTCATTCTCCAAGATAGACCACATGGTATGTCACAAGATAAGCCTCCACAAATACAGGAAAATGGAAATCATACAAAGTATCTTCTCAGATCACAATGGCTTGAAACTAGAAACCAATCACAAGGGAAAAAGCCAAGAATTCTCTAACTCATGGAGACTGAATAAAATGCTATTAAGCAATGAAGGCGTCAACAATGAGATCAAAGATGGAATCAAAAAGTTACTGGAAACAAATGACAATGAACACACAACAGCCCAAAACCTATGGGATACAGCAAAGGCAGTTCTCAGGGGGAAATTTATGGCAATACAGGCCTTCCAAAAAAAGGTTACAAGAAGTTTATAAAAACGACCTAACCACAAAGCTGCAAGAACTAGAGGAGCAACAACAAACACAGCCCAGAGCAAGTAGAAGGAAGGAAATCATCAAGATGAGAGCAGAACTAAATAACTCAGAGATTCAAAGTACAATTCAAAGAATCGACAGGACCAGGAGCTGGTTCTTTGAAAAAATAAACAAAATTGACAAGCCCTTATCCAGACTCATCAAGAAAAAGAGAGAGAGGACCCAAATAAACAGAATCAGAACTGAAAGAGGGGAAATCACAACTGATACCTCAGAAATACAAAAGA
>PVIW01010787.1:0-41846 GCA_004026585.1 Noctilio leporinus
TCCCTCCCTCCCTCTCATTAATCTCCACAAAGCAATCACCGAGCTCCACCCACCCCCACACTGGTATCCTTTCACACCAACAAACACAGAACTGCCTCTCTGCCCCCTCCCCTCTCCTTTTTCCTTCAATGTCTTCATTCTGGGCACAGGTCATCACACAGGAATATGTTCCCACCCACTAGACACCCATACCCCATATATCCCTTCCCTTCCTTCAGGCATTTGCTCAATATCATCTCTTTACAAAGATGTCCTGCTTAATACAGTCCTTTTCTCCCATCATCCTCTCCCTCAATCCACTTCCCTGTCCTTCCATTTTACTGTTACTCATAGCTCTTAATGTTGGGGGAGACCTTCTGTTTTCACTAGTTTACTTGTTGATTTGCTCCCTGACCATCTCCCTAATAGAATGTATGCAACTTGAGGGCAGGAGCAGGGCTAATAAAATAGGCAATAATATTGGTGAAGTGAATACATCCTTGCATCTGCAGAGCCTCAACACATTAATAAATCAATGTGCAATCATAAGGAGCAACAGTGGACATTCTAATACAGGGACCCCAAGAGCTAAACAAAATCAGTTGGGTTCCTCCTTAGTTGTCTGTCCCTGTTGCCAAATTCCAATGGGCATAATAATTCCCAAGGTCCTTAATGCCAGTTTCCTGCAGATTGTCTTCTCAGCACACTCCACTGAGTGGAGAGGAACTGAATAATTTTATAATTGAGGCAGAACAGCACCACATAGGAATTCTAATGTAACTAACAAGCAACCAGCAGCTGGAAATTCTTCATGCAGCACACATGGTAAATGTGAGAGGGGTCGACCTTTAGGACCTAAACCCACCACTGAACTTGACTGGTGTCCTCACTTGGGAAGCATCTTTACCTGCAGCCCAGACCACAGATTTCTGTCAAGTACACACCTTGAGCTTCTGGGACATATGACAAATTTGCCACATCTCGGGGCTCAGCAACCACAGAAGATGCACACCAATAGGCAACATGCTCTTATGCTTCACATCTCCCACACTGACACTTTAAAAAAGCACCATTTGGATAAAATAAGGTGGCTCTGATTGAAGTCCTCAAAATGAATGAAAGCTCACATCTCAAAGAAGCTGGCTCGTGCACTCCCTAGTAAATGCTCATTTTCCAGAACACACACACAAAAAAGCCATGAGCCTATCCTGTACTTCTTTTCAGCTGGGACTGGAAGAAAACACAACCATAAAAATAACTGAATGACTACATTCCACCGGAGGAGACAAATGGGGAGGACACATGGCCGGTGCACAGGGCCTGCCCTACTCATTGGCTGCTCCCTCACCCGGAGCTCCCTGGCTGTCCTCTATTGAGCCCAACACCTCTGGGCCCCTCGTCTCTGTCTCTTCTCAAAAGAAGTAGGCTCTGGATCAGAAGTAGGTTCTGGATCCAGAAGTAGGCTCTGGATCCAGAAGTAGGCTCTGGATCAGTAGTTCTCTGCCCGACTTGATCGATGAATGCAATTACTTTTACGTGCTAACATAGAAGCCTCCCAGACTTGAGTTACTCCACAGTGAATGATGGGAATAAGCTAGATCACTTTGGGAATGCTGGCAACCATGAGTCAAACATGGTTTTTTTCTACTTGCTTAGGGTTCTGAAAGAAGAAGGGAAGTTCACCCTATGTCCAACTAGGCCAGAAAAGGCCATATGGGATCTCTCTCCACCTTGCTTGCTTCTCTCTCCACTCTTTCTTGCTCAGAGTTTCTCCCCAGAAAAGGCAGGGCTCCTCTTCCAGCAGGGAGTGGGGGGCAGGGGGTAGGGGGAGGTTAGGAGAGAGGGGATACTGGCTGGGTTCCGCCTGCAGGCTTTGTTTGTTTCATCTGTTTCTTCACAACATTGGGCTGGGAAGCTGCTGATATTTGGAGCCTCATTGGGAGTTGGGGGAAAAAATGGCTCTTTCCCCAAAACTTCACACCACAGAGACAGTGTGCATCCTTTTGGCATCATCCAAGTTACCCAGAGGCAACAGGGAAAGTTGTGTGGGATCTGTGATGAGGAAGCATGTCCCATCCCCTCCTACGGGCACTATCAGGGCAAATGCTTGTTCTGGATGTTGAGAGTGACATACAGACCACCCAGCAGGGCTGTGTTGTACATCTTAGGGGGAAAAAAAAAATCTGTATCTTTTCTTGCTTTCTCTACCTTGAAACACCAAATTATTTCATTTTTCTCAAAAGTAAATGTAAAGAATTCCAATGCATAGTTCATGTAAAATCTGTGAATTTCTTTGGTATAAGAGGCTCTGCTGGCCTGAAAGGCTCTCTTTGGTCAAGGAGATGAAGGCTCCTCTCTCAACTTGACACTCCTGGCCCACCTTCTTTTGATCCCCAAAACTTCCTTCTCCAGCCCTGGGCTCTGCCATGCCTCTCTCTAAGCCTTTCCCCCAGTGCTGCCTGGATCTCCTTTATTTCCTTTCTTGGACAATCAGCTAACCAACTGTTATCCAAACTTCAAAGCCCAGATCAGTGGTAGCCTCCCCTTGAGCCCCCTTCTCTCATCCCCAACAGCGTTTTCACTTTGTTCCATATTATTTCTCACCATGGCCCCTCAACCAAGATAGTGATCTCCTTGAGGCTTGTAACAACTGCTTAACATCTTATATTCCCAAGTGCTTTCATACTCTTTGACCCATTCTAGGTGTTCTAAAACTGCCTAGTAGAAGAGATCAGATTGTGAATGAATGAATAGTATACAGCACATTATTCCATGAGTAGTGCCAACTAGATGCTCTGGTCATGGCTTGGCAATAAGGCTATGTCGTTATTGCTTGAATTTCACAGGCCCATAGAAGCAGAGTGTGGGTATTAAATATCTTGTTTAACGATACGTAACTTTATAGGAAGGGTAGTGCGATAAGAAAGAAAAGCTAGTCAAGTTCACTAAAGAGAGGAACCCACTCTGGTGTGAAACTGTTCACCTCTAGACCGTGTGAAACACTCTTGCCGAACTCCTCCCTTGCTGCAGCGGCTCAGGAAAGAGGTGAGGGGCCATCCAAGCAAGTGTTAGAGTTTCACCAAATATGAGGAGTCCATGGTGTATCAGATCAGTATAGCAAGTTTAGAGTGCTTGGAAGGGAAACCCAGATACTCCTGTAACTTAAGTTTTGCACAAATAGGTAAGTGAACCCCCACCCCCCTTCTCCCAGTAAAAGATTCCACTCACCTTTCCCAGTGACACCTAATACAAAAGTTTCCTTCATTTCCGGTGCTGTGTGACTAAAGAACACTTTAAGTGTTTCCCCTCAGCCCCAGACACAAAAAGGCAAAGTGTATGTATTTTGTTTTTGTTTTGTTTTGTTTTGATTTTTAAGGTAATTGTCTTCGTTTGCAGTTCAAGGCTTTTTATATGTGGTACTCACGTTACTCTGCAGAGACCTCAGTATAATGTCCAGGGTGAGAAACATGTTAGTATTGTGATCAAACATACACAGGTCACAGGGCTATGCTATAACAGACAGGAAGGAACAAAGCTTCCCCCTTCCCCAACTCCATCAGACATCTCCCTCTGTGAACAGCTTGGAGATGGAGCGCTCACCTTTGAAAGCAGGCATGAGCTTCTCTGGGGAAAGCTGAACCAGCAATTAGTCCGCTCAGAGCAGAGTAGCCTGTGGAAGCCTCCTGAGGAGTCTGCACAAGCCCAGACCTGAAATCCTCCTCAGCCTCCACCCAGGTTCCTGATTTACTGCAACCCCAACTTCTCCCTCTGCTCTTTTTGCACAGTCATCCTGGGAGAAGGGGGTGCAGGCACATTGGGTTTGAGATGATGTCTTAAGTGGGAGAAGTATGGAATCTACTATTCTAAGGGCAGACAGAGAGAGCACAGGGCCAGGAGCCAAACTCTTTGAACTTCAAGAGCCTTGGAGACCTACTCTGCCAACTGCCCCAGCTGGCATCTGGGTGAACACAACTCCTCAATTATTAGGGGGTACTGAATGAAAAAAGGATTTTGTATTCAAGGGGAAACCTTAACAGAATTAAACAAATTTTTGTTTTGTTTTGAACGATAGTAAGTACTTCTTAGGGTCCTTAATATGCTGAGATGGAACCATTAGTTTTCCTACAAATCACTTCTTAATTTTTTTTAAGAAGAAAGTGTTCACTGAAGAAACTTGAGACAGTGCTTTGCAAAATGTAGTCTGAGGACTACCTGTCTTCAGTGAGATAAATATAAACCCTGGGAGTGTATAAAGTTACCATATGTAATTTCACATTGTTCCAACATCCAAGGCTCTGACCAACAAACTCATTAGAGCACAGATGAGTGTGGCTGTTGCAAATGGTGTGGCCTAAGGCATAAGGCACAAGGTGTGCACTAATTACCCGCAGTAGAACAAACACATTGGTCTACAATGAACTGAAGAAAATGTGGTCCTGTGCCAGCATTTGCTGAGCACTAGTTCAGGAAGCACTGATGGGTCCATGTCCACTGTATACTTGAGGATGTTGACACCAAAGATATAAAGTGACTTACTTAAGATCACAAAGTGTCTATAGCAAAAGACTGACCCCAGATGGGGGCCACAGAGAAGAAAAGACAGTTAAAAAAATAAAAATAGAACATAAAAATAGAAGAAGCATGTCATTGAAAATGATTTTAAGGTGACGATTCTAATTTTAACTGTCATCCAGTTAGCAGATCTCCATGTAGCCTCTCCTAAGCTCTCTACAGTTATAAAGTGAAAAATAAGTCAAATAGAAAACAGCTAATTTCAAAATCTAACAAGAACATCCATGACAAAATGGGAATTCAATCCTGAAACAGTGAATATCTAAAAAAATGGGTGGGGGAGAACAATTAATATTCAGGTAGCTCAGTGGATTAGAGCATCTTTCCAATGCACCAAGGTTGTGGGTTTAATTCCTGATCAGGGCACATACAAGAATCAACCAATGAGTGCATACACAAGTGGGACAACAAACCAATGTTTCTCTCTCTCTCAAAATCATATATATATATATATATATATATATATATATATAAATAAAAGAATTTAGCAATAAAAAATAATTTAAAAATAAAAGAAAGAAAACAGCTTATAGCTCCCACCCTGTCTGGCATTTATCCAAACTGTCTTCTGAAGGCAAACAGAAGAGAACATGCTCCATTTCCAGGCACAGTGTTCTCCAGCTCCAGCCAGTTGTCACCTCAAGAGAGGTTAAGTGTAGTATTATCATCTCCATTATAAAAGAAGCAGAACCCTGGCTGGTGGCACAGTGGATAAGGTGCCAGCTTGCAAACCCTAAAGGTTGCTGGTTGGATTCCCAGCCAGGGCATGTAACCAAGTTGCAATACAGGTCTCCAGCCAGATCCATAGCTGGAGGCATGTGAAAGGCAGCCATACATTGATGTAGAAACACTCTCCCTCTCTGCCTCTCTCCCTTCCCCTCTCTCTAAAAATAATAAATAAAATCTTTAAATGAATGAATAAATAAATAAATAAATAAAGCAGAAAATCTTCATTTGTGAAATTTCTAAAGCTGTCGATATTAGCAATGAGTTTACATTTTAAAAACAAATATTTAAACATTTAAAAACAAATATTCACTCTATTATTTCATTTACAATGAATTCAAACAGTCATAACTAATCTTGGGTTATCCTTGGGACAGGGATGGTGACCAGGAGGGAATATGAGGATGGATTTTGGGTTCTTGAATGGTTATCACATCGGTATGTCCACTTTGTAAAAATTCACCAGGCTGCACACTTCTAATCTGTATACTCTTTATAGATATGTGAATACAAATTTGACTTAAAAACCTACAGGCCAGATTTATAAGTAAAATAGGATGTCTGGGATTTTCTTCAAATAATACAGAAGAGAGAAAACACACACTTCTTAGAAATGATGGTGGAAAGTCTTAGGAAAAGTAGAAGTAAGGCCATGTTATGAAGAAGTGGTTAGAGAGCAGTCCTCTTACAAATGCTGGGATCTAGCTGGAGTTTCTCTGTGTGTGTGTGTGTTTGTGTGTGTGTGTGTGTGTGTGTTGCGGGGAGTGGGTTGGGGAGAGCTACTCTATGAACCAGTGCTTAAAGGCAGAGGATGCCAGTCAGAAAGTCCAATGCATATTGTGGGTCGTGGCATGGGCACCGGGAGTGCCCTGCAGGGCTAAGTTGCAGAGTTACACCCAAGTTCTTAGGCAAAGGCATAACTCAGGGTGGGCCAGGTGAACTCTATTACAAGCTCTTCTCTTGCACAACTGCTGGTGATGGCACAAAACAGGGTGTCTTCACAAGGTGGGGCAAAGGTGCCTAGGTGTCAGATAAGGAAGTAATGAGCCACCGGGGTGATCACTGAGGGTTTCCATGTGATTCTGAGTCTGACTAGCCTGGGCATGGTGGGCAGCTTCAGGAACAGGTGAGAGAGAAGAGATGGGCTGGCAAATGAGGAAAGGAGGCTGCCGTCACAAAGGGCATCAAATGTACAGATTTTATTGTAGGTGCAAGGGGCAACAGGAATGATGTAAGGATGACAGATTGGTGTAAGGATGACATAGATGAAGGCTGGCATTATCAATGAAGATGTTGCAACAGAGGGGGCTGAGAACTGAGTGTGGGGGAGAAAAGGGAACGCCAGGAAGAGAAAATATGTAATCTTGGGAATACTTTCATGCCCATTTATGGAGTTAGAGGGGCCCTCAGGGAGGCATTTGGATCAAAAGGCTTAGCCACCTATAGATACAGCTGTGTCACCCTAGGCAACCTCTGTGAGCTTCTCTTAACTGTTCTGCAAAACAGAGGAATCACACAAAAATGACCACTGCTAAGGTGACACAGCAGCAGCCTGCACACAGCAGGCCCTCTGTTCACTTTCCTCCTGTAGCACAGAGTATGTGACAGCCCTCTCCTTCTTCCTACCTCCTTAGCTCTCTTTGGAAGCTCCTGAAAAAGTAAAACAGAAAGTCATACTTATTAATTTGTGCTATTTTATCATTTTGTCCCATGCTTCCTCTTCTTCAAATGGCTTTTAGATTTATCAGTGATTCAGCAGGACTGATGATTTTTTTAAGTTCAGTGTTTAGATTGCCTTGAGGCCTCTTTGAGTCTCCCCCACTATCAACATGCAAGATCAGAGTGGTATATTTGTTACCATTGATAATCTTACAGTGACATGTCATTATCATCTAAAGTCCATAGTTTATATTAGGGTTCACTCTTGATGTTGCACATGTTATGGCTTTCGGTCAAAGTATAATGGCAAGTATTCATCACTATAGTTTTACACAGAATAGTTTCACTGTCCTAAACATGCCCTATTTGAGTGCTTTTATCAAGTGCTATACCAGGCAGCATTTGAGGTATGAAGGAAGTACAGGAGACATGAACTTATCTTTGAGGGGAATGTTCAAGGGCCCAATGAACAGCATCATTAAGAGGAATGGCTGGGCTGAACCAGGATGAGTTTCTAGCCAGAGATGCCAGGAAGGGGAAGGACAGTCCTTTCCTCTAGGACAAGGCACCATGAATGGTCTGGTCGTGGTGAATTACTGTTCTCTAACCATTGCCCAATGTGTTGTCTCCTGGAGGAAGACTTACTTTAATGGATGTGTGGGCCAAATCCTGCATTGTTTCAACCTCTCCCACAGCAAAGAGCAAGGTCCTAGGTGAGTTTCCTGCCCTTTGAATGCAGGTCATCTCCTGAATCTCTGCAAAACCTTCCAGAAAATTAGATCGCCTCATACAAATCAACAGAATAAATCCCATCCTTATTGGAAGTGTTTTTCAGTCCGTCATTCTTCCTAGACATAACTAGAGGAGGTTGAGCTCATCAGCACCCAGAACACACTTCCTGCCCACCCAGCAGGCTGGAGGAGCAGAAAGAGGCTTAGTTGCCCAAAGGGGAACTAATTCCTTCCCCGCTGAGTAGGGGACAGCTGCAGACTGTGGGTACAGGGCTGATGGAAGGAGAACCACCAGAATGTGAGTCCTGGAGGGGCACTTGAAGGCCAGACTAGAAGTGCTGAGGAGGAGAACTAGCCACTGGGCTCAGTGCAGTGGAGATTTGAGAATTGGAGGGGAACTTGAGTCCTCCTGACTGCCCTGTCCAACACAAGCGGTTTCGGACAAGGGGCACTTCCTCTCCAAAAGTCAGGAGCATTTGTGCAGGAGAGTTTAGTAAAGAAAAGCACACTACACCCGCTGTATGCTCGGCTCCAAAGCTGAAGGCAGTTCTAGGCCAGTTCAGCTCAGACAGCTGGACGTGGAGCAGCAGGGAAGGGAGGTTCTGGATGGGCGGGATGCCCTGCTCCGCACCACCCCTCTGGGAGGGGCTATCACGCAAGCGGGACGCCATTGGTTTACCGGCAGCCCCTCACACCAATCAGCGTAGAGCCAGAGTCCGCTGGCTCCGCCCACAGCGATCTGGGGTTGGGGGCTACGCTGGGCTCAGCCCAACAGGTGAGGCCTGAGCGCTGGGCTCCCGTAATTTACTTATCTCTTGCGGGGGTTCCCTGCCAGACCAGGTCACCGGCTCCACCCCAACACTAGGACCAAATGTCTCCTGGACTTAGGGGTCTGACCAAACACTGCGATCCCCCGCGACACCCGGGCATGCGATGCTGACTGGTCCCCGAGCCGGGCCAACAGTGGAGCCATTTTCTCTGTCAGTGGCTGCTTGGTTGGCCTTCTCCAGAATCCGAGGTGTAAACGAAAGCTCCTGCAGCTGCCAGAACGCAACCAACACGCAGCAACGTTAGAGGCCTCTCTGGGAGCATGTTGGACGCTTCTGTCACCACACCTTTTCTTCTTTCCCTCCATTCACTAAATCAAGAGTATGTGTGAATAATCTGCTGTTTTTCACTCCCCTTCCCAATATTTTTTTTTTCCACTCTCCTTTTGTTGTCCAAGCCTCGTATTGCCCAGAATAATCTTCCAGTATTTTACTGGTTTCTAAGTAAGGGTAATTAATCATGTTAAATTTGGGACAGATTTGGAAGAAAACAGGTATTCTGCATCATCCATCCCACCATACCCCAAGTTGACTGATAAACACATATGGTTATTCACATTGTGACAAAACGTATTTAAAAGTAGGGACCTTTTGTCAAGCAGTCTAGCCTAGGCAGAAATACAAGCAACTTCAAGTTAAACCTGAGTCAATTATTTTAACACATATGCTGTATTTAGAAGAAAAATATTTTATTCCAAGAGCTTATCTGTTCTGTAACTAATTTATCAACTTAAGTCACAGTAGATAATAATGTGTACACACACATATAAATTCCTCTCTGGCAGTCCTCTTTAACAAACTCTCTGCAAAAATTCACACAAATAATTTTTTAAAAGCCTCTCTCTCAAGGAGGCAAACAAATTCTGTCAGTACAACATTGCTACTTAAACATGTTTCATCTATAATACAGCTAACTAAAGTTTTTGAATGACCCAGTAACTTATGCTATTTTTAATATATTTGAAGTCACAGATGGGACATTTAAAGGAAGAATTTAAAATACAGATATAACATAAAGTAAATCACTATCACTCTATGTACAAAGAAAATTAATGGGGGTGTATTGGCATTAACAATATTTTAACACAGAGACTCTTGGCTGCAACAAAAATTATTTATTGTCACATTATTAAGCTGATAATTGCTCCTCACATTCTAAACTTTCCTCAAATCTAAAATCAGAAAGAAAAATCAATATACACAAAAATCAGTTTTATTTCTTGTTAGTTGCTTTTGGTGTCATTGAGAGAAATATGAGAGTTCTAGCAGGTAGTATTTAAAATATTTTTTAAAGTTTAATGCTCTACTTACAAGCAGTTTCCAAAGATATCAGTATCTCATTTCTTTTCAATTATGCAACACCTTTTTTTTTTTCATTTGAGGTAGGCAGCATGTTGTATTCACTACACTTGAAAATGAGCCACAATCTTGGGGAATTAATTTTGCTGGGATTCCTGACTATCCCAACAGCCTAGGATGAAATGTCCCTTATTGTCTGAAATCACAGATTGTTAAATGGAAGAGATAGCACCCTATTTGGAAACTAACTCTATTCCCAGCAAAAGAAGTGTTCATTATGCTTTGCCTTTAAAATGGATATTTTGTGCTTATGTCAATCAACTTAATTTCCATGTTCAAAGAGTGAGAACATAAAGTATTCAGAAACTACTGACAGAAAGCAGTAGGCAAGCAGTCTAGTCAAGCAGTATTTCAGCTCTGAAGCTTTAAATAAATGCCTCTTCCCTCATTCAGAGCACTAGCTGACTGAAGAGTTTGTGTTTTAAATTTCTGGGGCACTTTTAATTCTAAATAACTTCAGTGATTCAAAGGCTCATCTTATATAATCAGAAGCCTGTATGTCCCACAAGTTTTAAACAAAAAGGTAAATCAGCATACACATTTAAAATGAAGTTTTGTGAAATATATTTTTCAAAAAAGCTAAAAAGTATTTCTTCAACCAAAATAAAACACCAAACTAGGAAAACAGAGGTGTGATAGGTCATTTAAAATGTCAAATAACAAAACTTTAGCTGGGAATGTCTTTTATAACTATTAGCCAATATTAAATTGCAATTTTTTATAATCAGGTTTTCTTAAGAAGGCAAAATCTACTTTAGTTTGCTTAGTCAAATTGTAGTATTTTTCAAGACATGGGCTCAACCTAATTGTTAGAGACCTATTCAATAATAACATATCATTGGAAGATAATAAGTGTAATTTAAATTCATACTTTCAGCATTTTATTCATCTAAAACAAATAGGCTGCTATTAAATATTGGCTATTTTATTAACTAAGAGCATCTGGGAAAACACTTATGATTAGCTTAATTTATGTTATATTTTCCCCTCAACTTGTAAAAGATTAATCAACCATTTTATGGTCTAATTTAGGCGCCTAATTAAAAACAGAGTTCAACACATGCTACACTGTCTTGCTAATAAATCTTGACAGCTTTGTAACATGATGGTTCGAATTTCAAATTGTTGCATATAAATGCAGAGTTCTGATCTTCACCCAGGAGCTTGAAGTGAGCTACATACTTGGTTTAAGCTCCAGGGCTGAGAAAGTACAATTACTTCAAAAAGGATTATCCCCAATCAGATCTTATCTCAAAACTTCCTTAGTGAAGACAGAAACAATCTTTGCCATCAAGTTTTTAGTAACAGACTAGAAAAACATGGGAGAAATTAGATTTCTCAGCATTTATTAAATTAAAAATATAGAAAAAGTTGCTATGTTCAGCTACTAGCTTGAAGAAGGAAAATTTTCTAAAGTTACTGGGTTTTTAAATCTAACTTTTAAAAATTACTTAAATTTTTAGTTCCAATTGTCTTTTGGTTAAATGTTTTCAGGCTTTACCTGGGGCACTGTAACTTCTTTTAAATGAATAAATTCATTTCAAGAGGTTTGGGAACATCTCTTTTAACCCTGTGCCCTCTACATCTCCCAGCCTTGAATGGGGGCAAATGGAAGTATAAATCTTTTCTCAGAAGGGACATTCTCTGTTTCCTCAGCCTTTATACTTAAAGTATATTTTTCTTATTTTAATTACTCCCTTGAGTTGAACTGTCCAGGTCAGGAAGAGAAACAAAACTGCCATAGTGATGTAATTATCCTCATTCTAGTCATAAACCAACTTTGGTCATAACAACTGGCCTGTTCTGGAGCTGATAGTCTTTTACAGTGAATGACAAAGTGAACAATCCATACAGAGGTCACCCAAGTTCTTTTAAAGCAAACCCAGTTTTGAACTTATTATATATGACCACCATCATGTTTTTTGGTCACTTAAACAAAGAAGTACAGGACAGAGAGACCTCTGGAGCAGGACTGTCTGTTTAGTGTAATATATTAGCTTTGCCACTTTCCAACTGAGACATCTTGAACAAGTTGCTTGACCTCTCTGTGCCTGTGTTTTTCATCTATAAAAGTACCTATTCACAGGATTGTAATAAGGATTATATTTGCTAATCCTATAAAGTTTGAAACAGTACATGGCACCATGGGAAAACACTCAAGAATGTTAGCTACCAACATTTTTCACACACGCACACACACACACACACGCGCGTACTTTTACACTACACTACACTACACTTTCTTTTTAAAGTGGCCACAGCATTAGAGTGTCAGCTTATTATTGTACACCAAAAATAGAAAGCAGAGTCAAGGTTAGGAGGAGTTTTTGCCCTGTAACATCTAAGGCATATTGCTTTATAAAAAATAATAATCACACCGTTTGGCTAACTTAATTCCTAAAATGAGGTCATCAAAATTTGTGAAAGCCTACCAAACTTATACCAAATCAAAAATAAAGGTATTAAAGAATGTATTTAAGTTTAACACAATAGTCAGAGCCTAAATGTACAGGGTGTGTACTTCATCCACCCTGGCATATATGAGGTTCTCCTGAACCCCAGCCCCAGCGTTCTCAAACACTATCACAACCTGGGGCAGAGGGTAAAGGCCAATTTCTCCAAAAGTCCTGATATGTCACTCCGTGTGCTAAGTATGTGAGGCCTGACTGAGAAAGAGAGCTGAATAATGAATTGGAAAAGCAAACCCTGAAGTCTTAATTCCAGACTAAAACATACTTAGGTTCCAGAGCAGATGGGCCGCTGAAACAGGCACTTTGATTTTTGCAGTAGATAGGGCAATGGAAAAGTTCTGCTCTCTGGCCTGTGGCAAGGTCAGCTCCGCATAGCCACCGAGGCCGGCCTCCATCCCACCACAATCCCTCCTGTTCTGGCTGAGGATGTCTCTAATGCCAAGTGGAAGGAACGATAATCAATTTTGGAGACTTCGTGCAGATCTGCCCAAGCCCTGGGCTACCTGTTAGGCCAACGGCAGGACTGTGTACCAACCGATAAAACCCATTAACTACTCATACATACACAGCCAAGATCTTCTCCTGCCGATTATGATGCTGACCCTCGGGTTCAACCATCTGTGCCCAGCCTTTTAATGACTTCAAAATGTCCTAATGCTTTCAAAATGTCTCCCCTCTCTACAATTTTCTAGTTATGAGGACTTGTTTTCACCACGTGTCTGAACTGCAACTCTCTCTCTGGTTAATTATTATTTGTACTCTATCCCAATCTGCTGAACCGACCGCCGGGGAGATACAATGGAGATGCCCCACGGGCGAGCACCAGGGCTGGGCTCATCCAGGAGACTCCGGCTGGGGCGAAGTGAGCTCCCGGGCACCGGATTTTAGCAAAAGTGTTCTGGCTCAGGCGTTTCCTCCCCGGTGGTTGTTTCAAGTTAAAACGGCCGCTTTCAAATGAATTTTAAGTCTACACATTTGCCCCGACATTCAGAATATTCTTCATTAATTAAAACATTTTAATTAAGCAGAAGGCATTAAATTTTTTTTTTTCCTTAAAAAAATAAATCCACTAAACCAGCGGCCAGGCCGTGAGCTTCTGGAACAACTTGGAACACAAAGTTTGGGAGGAGTTGCGGCGCTTGCAGTTGGCTTCTTACAGCCGCGGGCCTTGAGTCTCCAGGCCGGGGCAGCCCAGCTCCTCGGTTTAGAGAGAGGCTCAAGAGGTTCAAACACTTACCGGCTCCTGCGTTCTGGCCCAGTCCCCGCAGCCCCCAAGTCCCGCAGCTACGCTGCCTAGGGCGTGTGTCTCACCCCAGACTCGCGATCGGTGAGGGATTCCAGGGCAATTTCATTCTTTATTCACTGTTTTTGACTCAACCAAAAGGAACGTAGCAGGTGGAAGGCAGAAGGCTAAAAGATTGCGTGAATCTTCCCGTGGGGATTTCCACGGCCAGCCCCAGGTGTTTTAAAAAACTGCCTGCCAAGGAAGATTCAGTTAGTTCCCTGCCAGTTCCACCCAGCCCGGCCCCCAGTGCGTCCGATCTCAGAAAAGTCAGGGCTGCCTGCAGCCTCCGGTGGGTTCCACCTAGAAGGACGCGGGCCCTGGAGGAGCTGGAGTGCTGACGGTAGAAGTATTAACAACAATACGATCGATGACAATGGCTTACAATTAGAGAGGCCCCACGTGCCAACCAGACACCTGACCGCTCCAGCGCACTCCTCCCAGCTGAGAACTACACAATCCCCACTGCACCTAAGACAGCCAAGAGGGGAGGCTCGATTTAGCAACCAGAGCCAGAACTACAGAGCCCCCATTCTGAGCAGCTGGTGTCCAGGTCCAGGAACGGTGGGAAGGGTGACTGTCACGGCTGGCTAAACCTCGAGACTTGGGCAACTGCTAACAATAAAAACACCAAGGACAAAAGAAAGGGGGAGGGGTGGCTGGGAAGAGAGCGTTTCTATTCCGTGGGGTTAGCTCCCCCCCACCCCCCACCCCTTTATCTCCTATCCTCTCCAGGGGCCAAAAGAGAGAATGGGGGCAGGGTAGTGAAGTTCTGTTAGACTCTCCCTTTGATTTTCCGAAGTCTCCAGACGCTGGGAAGCTCACAGGGCTTGGAGGGGTTCCGGGGAGTGGATTGAATCATACTTGTGAGGATTGTGGGGGACGGGGAAGATGACCAGATAGGCGGGACGGGGGCTGCGGGGCCGGCCAGAGGTTGGCGATGAAGTTTCCGAATGCCGGACCCTGGCTCTAGGCTCACCCGCGCCTCACCGGAAGCTCAGTCAGCTTAACCGCTCATCCCAAAGACAGGCAGCTGCAGGAAGCTTTCGTCAGAAGTCACTTTAAGACCTGGGGGTAGCTGTTCCTTTGGAACCTGACCCTCAATCAGACTTGATAAAGGATTTTCCGGAAGCCTCGACCTCCAGGCAAAGCACATTTCTTAATCAATGGACCCTCGACATTCTTTGCGCCCCGACGTCCAAAGCACCAGCAGTACCCTAGCTGGAGAGGCGGAAACTGGTAGGCAGTGCAGCCAGCGCCGCGAAGCCTTCTAAGCGGCGCGCAGTTCCAGTCCGCTGCAGTGCGCGCCTTTGCCCGACAGGGACCAGCACCGCTCCACAGTCCGTAAGCTGCCCGTCGCCAGCCGCCCGCCGCCCGCCGCCCGCTGCCCACCGGCCCGCCAGGCGGAGGCGCCGGGCCACCGGCCCAGCTCACCCTCCCAGCCGGAGCTGCTCTCCAGCGTAGCAAATGTGACCTTCTTTGGGTTCGGGTTCCAGCAAGGAAGAGGGCCGTAACAAAAAAAGCGACCAGACTCTCCGCGGCCTGAGCAAGACACCATCAATCTCCCCCACCCCCCACATCCCCATCTGGGGAGCAGAAGCTGCTCCAGAAGTTGGTGTAGGGCGGAGACTGCGGTCGGCGGAGCTCGGAACTTCCCGGACACCGAGAGAAAGAGTAAAATACGAACAACACTGGATTAATTCCTTTGAGACACGGCCATGGTTACAGGGTTGAGTGCTTGCCTAAGTGCCACCCCAGTCGCTGTCCGTCCTTCTTTGCGGAGGGCTCTACTTATTAATTCTAGGGTGCCAAGGGACACTGAGCTGCCAGAGCTCCTCGAGAAGTTTCTATGGGTTGTGGCAAGAGACTTGACTCCCCACCCCTGCACAACCGGTACCGCACTGGAGGGAGATTCTCAGCGCTACAGGCCAGCACCCCAAGTTCGTTCTCTCTGCCCCTTCACACCCCCAGTAGTCCAAGACTGTACCCCTATTAGTGCCCCAGCACATGCCTCACCTCCCTACTCCCGCGTCTGGGTAACAGCTGTTGTCTTTGCCCCTGGCCCTGGCAGGGAAACTCACCGGTACCAGGCGAGGCCCTTGTCGTAGCTACGGTCGAAAAAGTGGGGCTCGGCGCCCACGGCGCGCACGTCAGGATGCACGCGCAGGAACTCGAGCAGCGCCCGAGTGCCGCCCTTCTTCACGCCGATGATGATGGCCTGCGGCAGCTGCTTGCTCCCGGACCCACTAAAGAAGCTGGAGATGGGGTTGGGGGAGTCCGACGCCTCGAGACCCTGTTCCTCTTGGCTCGCAGCACCCTCAGCCCTCTCCTTGACCGCAGCCAACGGAGTGGCTGCCGCGGCCTGAAATTGCAGCCTAGGGAAAGCCCCGTCGGAACCCGGGGTCAAGGCTGGCGAGGTGTGGACTGCGCGGGACCCCGAGCCCAGCAGCAGCAGTCCCGGCGCGGCGGCGCACGAACTGGCGCACGAGTACAGAAACATGTAGAGCCAGATACAAAGCATGGCGAAAAGCAGGGCGAGCTTCCTCCTCACCGGTGGCGGGGGCGGCTGCGGCTGCGGCAGAAGCCGGCTGGGCGCATGGAGGCAGGATCGGCCGCTGCTTAGGCACTGCCCCATGCGCTGCCCGCGAGCGCGGCTTGGGGCATGGCTCAGCACATGGCGCTGGTCCCACCCGAGCCGTGAGTGCGAAGAGGGTTCCTTGGCCCTCCGGACGCTCGCTGGTTGGGTTTATTGCCCCCAAACACCCCGGGCCACCGCTGCTGCTCCTGCTGCTCTTCCCGAGGTGGCTACAACAGCTGCTGCAGCGGCCGCAGCTTTTGACATGTTGCCCGGGAGAAGCCGCAACTGGAACGAAAGTCGGGTGGCGGCAACTGCTGACTTGGGGACCGCTCCTGTGGTGCGACGCCCCGCTCTGGGCCAGAAAAACGCTGCACTCCCTTGTCCTGGCCACTCCGGACGGCGCGTACGGTCGCTGGCCGGGGCTGCCTCCTCCCAGCCCTGCAAGCAGAGCCTGAGCAGCCCCGGCACCTCCTCGCAGAGGCTACGAAAGGGAACTGCGCAGGAAGAATCTGCTACCGAGGTGGAGTGGGCGGGCCCGGCCACTGAGAGTGACAGGTCGTTCTGCTTACCAGAAACCCGGACCACCCTGCAGATCCAGTCGCTAGGCTGAGGATTCAGTAGCCAACCAGCTCCTGGTAGGTGTGGGTGTGGAAAGGGTTTGGGGCGGAGGAGAATAATCGGAGGTTGCTATTGGTCCAGGGTCTAAGGGCGGAATCAGAAGGGCGGAGCCAGGCACTGGTGACTGGAGCAAATAGCAGGAAGGATGCTGGAATGACCCAGCTCTGGAGGAGGACAGGGCCCACCGAGTGGTGCAGTTCCGGACCCTCGTGCATTTCCTCACATGCTCCTTGGGAGCTAACCTTGGCTGTAGTTGTCCATACGTCGGGACGCGATTCCCCATCCAGATGTTCCACGGGTGGGCTCGTGATGTGTGGGTATTGTGCAGTAGGGAGGAGGGTTGGAGAAGCTCCAGTCAGGTGGGATGGACACACAGCCCCCAAACCAGCGGGGAACTCAGAGCTGGTGTGGAGGGGAAGCTTTCCGAGACAGGCACCGGTTTAGGAAGTTACAGTGGAAAGCGTGTTTGGAAATCGCTGTGATGGTTATTTATTTATTTATTGCCAGGAGTTAATTTACCTAGGTCCACCGGTTAGCTGAAATAGACATAGACTGTTCTCAGGAAAAAAAATATTTTCTTTCCCCAACCTGCTGGAGAGAGATGAAGCTAAAGAGGTAGAGAGAAATTAACAAGGAGATAAAGGCCGGTGTTCAAAAAAAAAAAAAAAAGTTTCCTGATGGTAAAGTCAGTGTGAAAGTCTTGGTACGGATAGGAGTTTGATAAGGACGTTAAGTTGAAGAAAATGTTCAACCTTCCCCTTTTTCTTAAATAAACAATAAAACAAACATTCGCCTTTATTTAGGAGACAGTTTGGTTTGCATACCTGTAATTATTAGGGGTTTTTATTTCTCATCAATTTTTAAGTCAAACTAAGAGCAAATTGGTCATTGTGTTGCACTTATTTAATAGACCCGCTTTCCCCTGGTCTCCCCCAAACAGACCCTTGCGGGAAGGCGGTAGCAGGGTACAGAGGAGCTGAGCTAGAGCGAAACTGTAATCGCTCGCTGGGGGAAGCGCTAACAAGCAACTTGCAGCACTTTTGCCCTGGCGTTTGGATTCGGAGGGTCAGACGCTCAAGTTCATCTCGGAGATATTTAGAGGTTTTCGGTGCCTGCAACCTGGCCCTGGCCCTGGCCCTGAAGGGTTCCACCGACATCCAACGCCCGGCTGTGCACGGTTCCGGACAGAACATTGTTTTCAAATCCAATCCCAGCGCGCGGCAACCGGTGTTGACTGTCATCCACTAGGTGACCAGCCCAGAGTCGCTGCCCATGTTGCATTTCGCTGGCTGCTCCAGCAGACGCGGCAAAACCAACTTGAGAGCTCCGGTCACAGTGCAGCATGATCCCAGGCGAGTTAGTCTCCGGTCTCCAGCCCCACACTCGCTTTCTTCCTGAGTAAATATCCACAAGTGTTCCAAGTCTCCAAATCTCTTCTCTGGTTTGGGGTCCCTGAGCTGGGAGCACCCTGAGAAAGCTAGAAGGCTGTTAGCAACTCACGTTCAAAAACGCGTCGGAGATCGGCGTCGTGACCCGGGAAGGTTCAGATCATCCCGCTGTCGCTTGAGGGACCGACACCCCCGGGTTGTGCTCAGCGGAACCTCTTTTGAACCACTTTGAGCCCAAGATATTTTCCAAACAAAGCTGTTGAAGGAGAAATAATTTAGATAAAGGATTTTCCTCCCCTTTTTATATTCTCGGTGGATTTCTTTTCAGCTTTTCTTTTCCCTTGTCTTTGGGACGTTGTGTTCGTTCTTTGGAAGAAGTGAGTTCTTCCTCCTGTGTGTGTGCATGTGCGCGCGTGTGTGCGTGTGTGTGTATCTGTGTGTGTAACTTCCGAAACATGAGAATATGTTTCTGACCACTAGCCCGACTCTTTATTTTGGAAACGTGAGAGGGAAACGGTAGTGTCTCTGGAGAGGGTATCTTCATGTTATTTCTGGTGGAAATATTGTCTTCCATCTTTAGGTGGCTATGAGTTTGCTGACTTCTGTGGGTTTTGGGAAGAGGGAGATAACGGCTTATGATTTTGTGTGTTCAGGAGAATTGTAGCTCTCGTGTGGCTAACTTCAGTCCTGGTTAGGTGTGAATCTTACAGTTTTTAAAAGGATTTTGATAATCCTAATAAAACTGGTCTCTGTCTTGAAGGTTAGCAAAGTCTTCGTAAAGGGGGAGGGCCTCACAAATGGAGGCCGCCGGATATATTTAGGATTTTTCCTGCCGCTAGGAATGAAGAGGGAGGAGTGGAAAAAAGCCATCAAATCGTAAATTTGCCCGAGTATTCCCCAGAGCTAAGTCTGCGTGCGTCCTCCCTGCACGCATTCAGCCCGCACCAGCGAGAACGATGGAGGAGTTCTCAGTGCAGTTTCTGCCGACCAAGATCCGCAAATCATCTTGGTTTAAGCGGAACCCAGCAGAGTGTGAAGCGGCAGTGTGTCGGGATCTGGTCCGCTGCTCAACACTTTGGCCCTTCAGTCCACTTGACCGTCCACCAGAGGAGCTCTCAAGCCCCATGTTGAGCCTTAAGATATCCAAGCGCGGCTGATGATGCAGGCTTTGCTCTTGGCTAACACTGTCTCCCCACAACATCCCATTCTTGCATATGCGGAACCTGAGGCTCAGACCTGAACAGAGTTGGTGACAACGTTGACTGTGAACCCAGTCTGAGTCTGCCCTTAACCACTGCTCAGTAGTACAGGGTCCCCCCATGCCGGAGCCTGACCATCAGGAAAGCGTCACCAGCCAAACCCGGAGCACGTTTTACCTTTGGTAAACTTTTCCAAAATTGTTGTATTTGGAAAAGCTAGGAAAGGTGTGAATTCAATTCCAACACACCTGCAACGTTTATGTTTCAGTTTGGTTGGTTTGTTTGGAACTCGATAATGGCGCTGCTTACCTGAAGACTTGAAGGGTTCTAACCCAGCAGGCAGCCCCTCTGCTTGAGAAAGGGACAGGGCTGCCTCAGTGGGTTGTCTCCTCTTCTTCTCTCCCCAAGTCCTGCTCCCAACGACCTGCTGGGTGAGCCCAGGCTGGTCACTCTCTGTCTAAAATTCCCCATATGTAAAATAGAAGACTTTAGCCAAATAATTCCCGCGATATTTCCACCTGAAACGTCTGATTCTGGGGTCGGGAGGTGAGGGGCCCGCAGCTGTTCTCGCCCTCTGACAACTTCGCCTGATGTGACCCACAGCGTCCCTGCCCCCTGCCCCACCGCTACTACCTGATCAATGGCCTCATTTCCTGAGGCTACCTGAGCCTGTGGAGGGGTGCTCCAGTTTCTGTTACTCGAACCCTACCCTCCTCCAACTCCTCTGCTAGCTAAGGGGCTGCTGCTAGGTTTGCAGCTTCAAGCTGGCTCCACCCTCTGGCCACCGCTGCATGCCCACCCGCAAGGGGGCGCTCTGAGAGCTGCAGGTGGAGGAGGCGGAAACTGGGGCTGCCAGGGCCAGCCCTTGACCTCAAGACACAGGGAAGGAGACTTTACCCTTTGCTAGGGCTTCTGTGGCGACCCCCACTCTCCTTCGCATCCCGGAATCCCTCTGGTCGCTCAAGTCGCTGGGATATCTAATTGGTCATGGTGCCCTCCTTTCCCGAGGTTGAGAGTGCCACTCAGTGGGGTGGGGAGCTACTGGTCAAACACTTGTGGAGCTTAGAAATTTCTTGTAAAAATGGCTGGAGGGCTCCACCGAGAGAAAAGAAACGTTTCCCAGCGCTGAGTTTCAGTTGAGCCTAGACAAATGAGTACCCACCAGCCTTGGTTGTACCCACAGCCCCACACATGCATGTACAGCGCATCATTGCAGTAACTGCTGCCCTAAATGAGGAGCCCTCTGCAAATCGTAAAGGTGGATGATTGCTATTTTCTTATAGATAACAGCAGTTTAATGCCCAGATTGGTTTGGTGACTCCTACCCTGAAGAGTCAAGGTCATGTGTTCATTCTAAATGCCTCCTCCACATGGCATTCCTGTTCAGGGCCAGAGGTTCTTTTGCCTTCAGGAAATAGTGGTGAGAACTAAGGGTCAAGAATTTGTGTCCAGTCTTCCTCCTGGTTGAGTTATCAAAGGCTAGCTGCTGCCATCCCCAAAATGTCTTTTCCACACAGGCGTGCTGCCACCAAGTTTTGCAATGGTTGCCCCCCCTAATTCCTCAGGCCTGACGGAGATGGTGCAGACGCTCCCCTTACACCAAGGCACTGTGGTGTTCCCGAGTGTTTGCTCTCAACCAGCACCTTTGTAAGTAAGTAGCTCTTTTACTAATTACATGAACTCCTCAAATTACCCAGTTGGGAGTGTGCCTTGCCTATCCTGTCAGGCCCCTGGCATGGAATACACCAGGGCTGCATGCATTACTTTTTAAAATCTGGTTCCCAACCACTCACAGCCTATATGACATTGAATAAGGTACACAACCCTTCTGAGCCTCACTACTGCCTGGCCCTCTGTCACAGCACTGCTTTCCTGCCAATGCCTTCAGCTCCTCTTCCTGCAATGGGACTCCAAAATGAAGCCTGTCTTGGCCCATTCTGGCCTGAGCTGCTGGGGTTAACCCTGCTGTACAAATGACCAGTCCCACTTTAATGCCCCACCACTAACCTGCCCTAGAAATGACCATCCCTGCTTTAATATCTCACCACTAACTTCCTATAGGCAAAGGAAAAAAAAAAAAAAAAAAGCATCCTGCAACCACTTTAAATGTCCCCAGGAGGCCTATGTTCCCAGTCCCTGTGTTGTGGGCTTGATCTCCCATGAGAGACAGCTTGCATGTCTCACAGTTTCTTTGAGAACACAGATGCCGAAGAGGGATTTTCTGCACCTCTCCTCCGACAACCCTTCACACTCACTACTGGCACTACCCAACTCCCTCCTTCCCTCTTGTCCCAAGGCAAGAAGCATGGCCAGTTCAGCACATAGTCATCCTGATCAGTACTCAGGATTTCAGCCATTCTTGCCTCAAAGACAATACTTTTCCCACATCCTTGGTTTTGAGTCACCACTTTCCTTGTGGCAGACAACACAGGGAGGAGAACCCCTGACCTCCTATTTTCCCTTCACTGTATGATGTGGTTCACATCAGCATCCAAACACATTCCCACTTTTCTGTTTTTCTTTATAGTCAAATGATGTACAGTTTTTAATTTCTCACCTTTTTCCTCTTTTTATGCTATATTTACTTTTTTTAATGATGCAAACATTCAAACTGAAAAATTCAAATCTGTAATAAATAGAGTAAATAGGATTCTCTGACCCCAAACCCCAAGTCTCTCTTCGAGGTAACCACTCTTGCTAAATATTTTATGAAAATACTCAAGTATATCAAATATATATTACCCTGCCTGTTCTTTTTAATTTTTTTTCAAATGGGAGCATTAAATAATAGTGTGATTCCATGATATGGGTGATCATTCCATATCAGTGTGTATGTATTTTTAAAAATACCAGCTATAGATAACTTCAATTTAAAAATGAATTATTAAAGTAAAAATATGTCTTTGTAAGTAGTAGTATGATTGCCTAGAAGGTACCTCTAAACTTAAGAAAATAAAATGTATGCATTTGGAGTCATTCTTTTAAAAAATACATGCTTTTACTTATAGATAGTATTTATTAACTCCTTGTTTGAAAAATGGCTAAATTAGCACACTTACACTTCTTTTCATCCCTCTAAAATTAACTAGTATATACTTTATTTCACTTTATCAAGGTTCATAATGCTTACACTCTTAACCACAATCCCATGAGTTGTTTACTCCTTGTTTTGTTTTTATGTGCTCAAGAAAGCCAAGGACTCTGATAGCTTCATTTATTTTATGCATAATGTAGTTAGATAGAATTCATAGAATAACTGGTTATTGATGATTTTTTGAAAAATGTTTCTGGATGCTGTACCTCTTGAAATCTTGAGAATATCTGTCTGTCTATTGCCCTTTTAGACTTGAAGAAAAAATTGACTGGGTAATTCTTGGGTTACATATTTTTCCACTTAGAATATTATGAAACTTCTTCTGCTTTCTACTGGCACAGAATGTTAATAGTTTATTCTTTGGTGGTATCCAGTCTGCAATTCAACACATTTACTGAATAGAGTTGACCCTTAAACAACATGAGTTTGAATTGTACAGGTCCATTTACATGTGGATTTTTTTCAATAAATACTATAAATGTATTTTCTCTTCCTTATTATTTTCTTAATATTTTCTTTTTCTAGTTGACTTTATTGTAAGAATACAGTACATCATATATATAACATACAAAATATGTGCTAATTAACTATTTATGTTATAGATAAGGCTTCTAGTCAACAGTAGGTTTTTAGTATCAATAGTAAGTTTTGGAGTTAAATAGTTCAATTAAGAGTAGATTTTTGACTGTGCAGAGTGTCAGCACCCCTAACCTCTACATTATTCATGGGTCAGCTGTACATTATTTCAACCATCGTATATGTTATATCAGACATCTCTTTCTTTCACCTCCTTTTTGTATGCCTTGATTGTTTGATTTTCTCAGTAAGATCATGCTATTTATTAGTTGATCATATGCAACTAGAGAGAGACAGGACACCATGCCACAGCCTGTGCTCCCTGTTGTGTTTTTCAGAATGGAAGAGAAACTGGTGTTAAAAATGGGGTTCAACTATGACCTATTCAACCTCTTGCCCTTCCAAACTCAATTGACCCCACCTCTCAAGGTAACTGCAGGTATCTGGGTTCAGGATTCAGGATACTATTATTTGTTTGTGTTTCTATATTATATGTCAACAGAAGTGGTAGGAGACAGATACAAGGGAAGAAGTGCCTCCCCTGCTAATTTACCATTTGTAGCACCTGCCCCTCTTCTACCAGAGGTTACCCACCTTTGTGAGCTTTCTCGCATTTCCTCCACTTAAGATTCTGAAATCTCTAGCTTCTGTGGCACCTTCAGGACTGAATTTATACAGTGTACATATAACAAATGCTTATCTATATGTTGACTCACATTATTCACTACTTGTAACATTGAATAACTTCCCTAGCCTATATCTTAATATTAGCTTCTCTGTATCAATTTTAATTGAAACAGAACATACCTTGCCAGTTTTATGGTTTATTTCACTTTTTCAGGAACATATCTTTATTTTATAGCATTCTTTCTATTCTGCTGATTTATTCTATTTTCAATGATACTAATTATATATATATCTCCTTTATCTTTTATATATATACTTTATTATTTTAAATTTTAGCTATCTTTCAAATTTTATGTGTGTATAATTCTCTTTAACCTGCCTACCAGATCTTTGAAAATAAATTCAATTGTTTTCATTTTTTATTTCTTCATTTGTTCTTCTCTTTCATTCCTTTCTGATCTCTGCTAGGCACCTGCTTTTCTTTTTCTTCTGCTGTTTTAAGGCATTTTATTTGAAACATTCAATGTATTCTTTGAATTCCTTTATTCTTGAGAAGGATTGAATTAGTTGTAATTCTTTGATAGTTTAGAGAAATATTCTTATTCTTCATTTTTTTGTTTCTTATAGAAGTTGGGTTTATAGGAAATTTGGGTGGAAGTACAGAAAGGTCTATATATCCAGTTACCACCACCTCAATAAACAGTTCCCCTCTATTATTTACACCTTCCATTAGTGTGGCACATTTGTTACAATAAATGGGCCAATGTTAATGCATAAAGTCCATAGTTTACATTAGGTTCACTCTGTGATATACACTCAATAAGTTTTTGACAAGTGTATAATTGCATTTATCTATCATTACATACAGAATAGTTCAGTGCCCTAAACACATCTATGTCATCTCTGCCTCCCCTCAAGCACCTGACAACCACTGATCTTTTTATTCTCTCCAGAGTTCTGCCTTTTCCACAATGTCATACATGGGTATCCCCCACTCTTTGAAAGTTTGCCTTATGCCACTTTGCTTTTACAAAAGACTTAATGTTAGCACTTGTTTTCACTAACCAAAAGACATCTAAAAAGGATTTTCATTTTTTTCAAAAAAAAAAAAAAAAAGCAAAAAGCAAAAACAGTGTTCAATGTTGATGTTGCAGTGAGCTGCTGTAGCTGCAGTGCGCACCTTGAGGATCTACACTCAGCATCTCAGCCTCAGCCACTGTAGATTTGAACTGTGTCAGTGAGCATTTGTGCTTGCTTTATCATGATTTATTTGGTACAGAAAAGCCTAAAAGAGCTCATAAGGGTCTTATACTTAGCATAAAAGTGGATATAATAGTTTCCAGCATGGTGAAAAAAATGAAGACATAAAAATGAATTGACTCATCCTGTTACCCTATTGGGAAAGGTGTCATAGGTAGAATGCTCTACTTTTGGACAGCAAGGCAAATAGTTGGAGTCATACAGTGTGTAACCTATTTAGATTGGCTTCTTTACTTAGTAATAAGCATTTAACTTTCTTCCATGTCTTTCGATTGTTGGATAATTCATTAGTTTTATTGTTGAATACTAATTCTGTTATCTGGATGTGTCACAGTTTGTTTTTCCATTCACCTACTGAAAGGCATCTTGGTTGATTATAGATTTAGGTGATTATAAATAAAACATTTGTGCCTAAGGTTTTGTGTAAACCTAACTTTTCAACTCAATTTGGTGAACACCAAGCAGTGCAATTGCTGAGTCAGATGGCAAGAGTACATTTATTTTGTAGGACACTACTATTCTGTCCTCCAAAGGGGTTGTACTCTTTTATGTTTTCTCCAGCAATGAATGAGAGTTGCTGCTGCTACATCATCTCACCAGCACTTAGTGTTATCCATTTTTCACTTTTTAATAAAATGTTAAAAATAATTTTTCTTGTGAACTAAGCTTTTTTCTTTTACTCCACTTTAAATTAGAAAGGTCTCAAGTGTGAGAAAGCAAACAAAATAATATAAGAAACATCTATGTCTCTATCATATAGACATTTTAGCCTAATTTATTTTTTACATTAAAATATTAGAGATAATTGAGCCCTACCTTTTAATTAAGTTTAATTAAGTTAAACTTAGTTTTAAATTTTATATTAGATTCTATTTACTATCCTTTGTCTTTGCTTCTTGTATCTCATTTACTATGTTCTGTTGGACTGGGTTTCTGATATGTCCTTTCCTATCCTTCACTGATTTGAAAATTATAGAATATAATTTGCAAAATATTGCAAATACAAATGTTTGATTGAGGTGTCCAATCAGTGTTCTTTCACATTCACAATGTGTTACAACCATCACCAACACCTTAGTTTAGAATATGGATGTCAAACTCATTTTCACTGGGAGCCACATCAGCCTTGAGATTGCCTTCAAAGGGCTGAATGTAATTTTAACATGTAAATGTAACTACTCCTTAACAGTTAAACAAGGTACCAGGCTGAAGATGCTGAAGGTGCCAGTCTGGGTAAAACAAGGTAGAAGGCTGGATTTAGCCCTCAGGCCTTGTGTTTGCCACCCATGGTTTAGAACATTTTCATCACCACAAAATAACCCCCTTGCATGTTTGTTGTTACTCTCATTCCTTTTCCAAATCCCATGTCAACAAGTAATCCAATTTCTGGATTATTGCTTTATCTATTCTAGATATTTTATGGATATGACATCATACAATATTTGTCCTTTTATGTCCAGCTTCTTTCACTTAGCATGTTTTGAGGTGCTTTGATGTTGTAACATGTTTCTGTACTTCATTCTTTTTTTATGGCTGCGTAACATTCCAATGTTTGGATATACTTACTATTCCTATATTCTTTTAATGGCTGCGGCTGACTGCTACATTAATGGTCTTCAATAAACATCCCAGTTGGAGTCTCTGCCCTTGTACAGTCCTTTCCTATAGTGATGTGATGCTTGGCCACAAGACTAACGAGACATCAGCAAACACGACAAGCAGAGGTTTAAGAAGCACTTGCACAGTAGGGAAGGTTGGCATCACCTTCCTGATAATGAAAGATCACAAGTAGAAAGAGATCCAATACTCCTATCTGTACTGAGACTCAGGTGAGCTCAGCCCAGCTGACCCTCCAGCTGAATGTAGCCATGTTTTTCAGGGTCTCTGGGATTTATTTTAATCAGGTACAATAAGACATGCAGGTATAGAAATGACTACCATAAAGAAACACATTTAACTCATAGTTCCCTAGACACCGAAGGCACAGCCCACCATGCAGGCCCACCTGGGGAATCACCAGGGTTGGTCCAAAGGTAGAGGAAGTGAGGGGGAAGAGCTTTTACTATGTTTTTTACAGGCAATGCCAGGTTTAGAAGTGACTAGGGAATAATTTCAGTGGGCTCTTGGGTACAGGGACTATCTTTAGTTATCTGGTAGCTATCCTTGCATGATTAGGGCAGACAGATTGCCTCCTGAGAGTCAGTCAGAGGAGTAGTTAGGACTGCTGAAATTGGTCAGTTTGCATGTGAAAGGCACCTTCCTAAGCAAATTAATTTTCATTTCTAAGAACTGGCTACTCACCAAGTAGCACTCTCCCCAGTCAGTTTAGTGAGGCCCTGCATGCCAGAGTATCAGGAGTACAGACAATTAAAAAAGTATGGTTGATCCTTGAACAATATGGGGGTTAGAAATGCCAAACCAGCCACTGCAGTTCAGAATCTGCATGTAACTTTTGACTCTCCAAAAACATAACTACTAATTGCCTGCTGTTGACCAGAAGTTTTACCAATAATATAAACTGTTGATTGACACAAATTTTGTATGTTATATGCATTATATGCTATTCTTAAAATAAAGTCAGCTAGAGAAAATGAAATATTATTAAGAAAATCATAACAAAGAGAAATACATTTACAGTATTTATTGAAGAAAATCACATATAAGTGAAAGTGTGCAGGTCAAACCCATGCTGTTCATGGGCCAAGTGAATAGTTAATACAAGTCATCTAAATGCAACTGGTGGAGAAACTACCCAGGTAACCAACAGATGCACAAAAAAGAACAAAATGTCCTTCTAAGTACTAACTTTTGAGCTGGTTTGTTATGCAGAATATACAGCAATTGATAACAGAAATCATAGATAACTTTAAACTTATGTACATAAGTAAGACACATTATTTTTTTAAAGTCAGTTATCAGTAGACATGTTTTCAAAATCTTTTGGCTTATGCACCATTCTGATTTTTTTCTTCCATTTATGTAGCCATGTTGGCTAGAAACTTATGGATACTTATCTTTGTTTCTGGGGTCATAGGCTTCTCTCTTCTGTTTATTTTACTCCACTTGGACTCTTGCAACTAACTAACTACAACTACCCTACCTTTTCCTTCCTTTTTTCTTTTCCTTTAGATTTTTGCTTTGTTTCTTGAGATATTTCTTTCACTTGATTGTCTAAGCAACTTGAGTTCACCAGTATCCATTTTCTCCTTTATATGCTAAATTTTTAGATCAAAATCATAGGTTTAAAAACCCCTCATGGTCCATCTATACTGTTCTCGCATGTCCTAAACCCCTCCCCTTCCTCCTTTATAAAGGCTGCCTATCTGCCCCAGTGGTTCCCTGGTGGGGGGCCATTGTGGGGGTTCTGCTCATTCCTCTTCTCTCTGCTGGGGCCCATGGAGTATTGTTTCCTTGTACATCCTTTCCCAGGCTCAGGTCCCGCAGCTGGGGTGCTGAAGTGGTGGCAGTCCTGTGGTGGAGGAGGGGATGGCAGTCTGTGACTCTGTGAGCCTGTAAGTGAGGCAGCATTGTCAGCCCCCTGCTGAAGCACAGAAGGAAGACTCTGTTTATGCACCCGCTTCATAATGGATAGAGAGCGTTTGGGTCACCTACTACATGCTGGGAACAAGAAAACCAGGTGTCCACGTACAAACAGATGGTGCTTTTCCTCCAAATAGTCTATGGTCTGTACTCAGAGAATCCAGGTACTTGCCTTGGGAAGGGGCCTGGGATTGAAGTCAAGAGAGGAGAGAAGACTGATTATGCTGATGATGCCACCTTCTCAGAATTCCCCTGTGCTGTGCACTGAATTGTGCCCTTCCACCCCCATAAAATGCTTATGTTGCAGCCCTAACTCTCAATGTGACTATGTTTAGAGATAGGGCTTTAAGAAGGCAAAGAAAGTTAAATGAGGCCATGAGGGTGGAGCCCTGACCCCATAGGATTACCAACCTTCTAAGAAGAGATACAAGAAAGTTCACAAGCACTCTCTTCTACCCCATCCTGTCCCTGACCACATGAAAAAGAAGGTGGCTGTCTGTAAGCCAGGAGTAAAAGCTTCACCAGACCCTGAATCAGCCAGCACCTTGTTCTAGGATTTCCCAGCCTTCGGAACTGTGAGAAAACAATTTCTGTCATTTAACCCACCCATTCTACAGGATTTTGTCATGGTGGCCTGAGCTGATCAAAATAGCTGCTTCCTCTAGGAAGCCAAGTCAAATCTAGTGAGCACTTTTCTGTCTTCATTTGACAATAAGTTCTGGAGCATTAGATTTCAGCAGCACTAGATTTAGTTGACCAGACTGCTTTATATACTCAACACTTGCCTCTTTGTGCCCCTGAGACACTACACTGTTCTGTTTTCCCTCCTGCCTCCCTGTTCACTGCTTCTCAGTTTCCTTCATTCATTCATCCTCTTTTACTAAACCTCTAAATTTTGGTGTTGTTCAGGACTCACCATGTCCAAATCCATTGGCTTTGAATACTTTCCATAATCTGATGACCTCAACTGTGCATCTTCTTCCCAGACCCTGTTTTCTTAGGTATAGACTCATTCATCAATGGAATCGTTAATAGTTCTACTACCTATTCCACAAAAATTTCAAGTCTATGTAGGAAGGCTAGGGATCTTGATTTTACCTGTTTTGCTCCCTTCCTCCCTATCTCACTTAATTACCTAAGCAAGAAACTTGGATGCATCCTTGACTTTCTTCCTTCTCTTCACTTTCCATCTTCAACCTACCAGCAATTCTTAGCAGTTCTACCACAACACATACCTGAGTCTTCTCTCTTCCCTTCATTATTATTGCTGCTCCCTCAACCCAAGCCTTCACTGTCTCTTCTCTGGTCCTAGAGCAACAATCTTTCCAAGTGGCCTCCCTGCTCCCATTCATGCCCCACCTGCAACCCACTCTCTGACTATAACCAGGAGGAACTTTCAAAAATTAGATCATCTTCTCTTTGCTGCTTATAAGCCACTAGTGTCTTCCCAACATGCTTAAGGTAAAATCATCACTCTATTGCAGCTTGCAGACCTCTGTGCACTCCATCTTTACTGAACTTCCCAATTCACCTTGTTCTACATTTCTGTTGATCACTGTAGTCCAGCTACACTGGCTTGTTTCAACTTCTTAAATACCTCAAACTTCCCTCCTTCACAGGTTCTTTGCATCTGCTGATTCCTCTTCTTATAATTGCTTTTTCTCCTTAGTCTTGCAGGACTGGTTCTTTCTAATGTTTAGATTTTGGTTGAAATGACACTTCTTCAGAGTCCTTTCCTGATCATTTCATCAAAAGTAGATCTTCTCTAGCTCAACTCCATTTTTTTCTTCCCAGTACTTTCGGCAATTTATAACTAGGTTATTTTTTTGTTCACTCATTGTATCATTATTCTCCCAGCTAGGAATATACAAGATTTGTTCATCATTGGACATCCAGCATAGTGCTCTAGAGACTGTATACTCTCAATATATACTTGTGAATGAATAAATTAGTTTGCAAGGATCAAATTAAAATGTAGGTAAGGTGCCTAATAATATGTCTGACACATTATGTAAGTTTAGCAATAATTAAGTTGCATTTCATTGAAAACATTGATACTTAGGGTTGTTTATGCAAACACCAGCAAATTCCCATTGTTTTTGAAAGAAAAAAATAGATACAGTTTTATGGAAGCCTTGAAATACTGATTCTCAAAGTGTGGTCTTTGGCCCAGCAGCAGTAGCATCTCCTGGGACCCTGTCAGAAAACCATCCATAAGCTCTGGAGACCTGGTAGTTGGTTTGTGCTGTGACAAGACCTCCAAGTGTGGGGGACCCCCAACCCACAGAGATCCCTCAGTGCCTCATATGAAACGAATGCTTCTCAGGCAGCTTGTGCTAGGGAAGAGAAGGCCAGCAAGTGCCTTAATTACCTTCCTCCAAGGCTTTTTATTGAGTGCAGTAAGCCCAAGGGTATACACGCAAAATTCATCAATCAATGTTAAATAACACTAATTGAAGAAAATGGATATTAGTCAGGAATAACAATTGAAGGAACACTGAGATCTTCCTCAGGTCAGGGTGTGTTCATTTAAAGTCAAAATTAAAACCTCCTCTGCTGGTGCAATAGAGCAATCAAGCAAGGTAAAAGAACAGGGCAAGCTTCAAAGGTTATATAGAATGTCCTTATAGCCAGATTCCCACCAGGGCCCCCTGGCTACAGCATTGAGGCCTGAATACACACAGCTTTCCTGGCTTTCTGGATAGGCCTTATAGGCTTGGCCTAGCCTGTGTGGGGCTCCATGCCCCAACACCTCCCCAGGGGGACCCCAACATCCAGGTAACTTCCTATGTGTGCCTGAGTTTGAGAACTGCTGTCTTAGGGTAAATTTTTTAGCTTTTATTTTGAACTGTGGCAAAACATACATAGCATAAACTTAACATCTTAACTGTTTCTAGGTGTACGGTAGTGCCAAGGAATGCATTTTGTTGTGTAGCTGATCTTCAGAATTCTCTTCATCTTGCAAAACTGAAACTATATATCCATTAAATAATAACTGCCCATTCCTTCACCCCTGCATCACCATTTTATTTTGTCTCTATCAATTTGATTATTGTAGTACCTTATAAAAGTGGAATCACACAGTATTACCCTATTGTGACTAGCTGATTTCACTGAGCATTGTCCTCAAGGTTCATCCATGTTGGGCATGTATCAGAATGTCCTTCCCTTTAAAGGATAAATAATACACACACACACACACACACACACTCACCACATTTTCTTTATCCATTCATTATCCATCAATGGACAGTTGAGTAGCTTCCAACTATTACTGTGAGGAAGGGTATACAAATATCTTTTCACGATCTTCCTTTCAATTCTTTTGGGCATATACCCAGGAGTGGAATTGCTGCATCTCCTAATAATTCTATGTTTAACTTTTTGAGAAATCATCATACTATTTTTCATAGTGATGGCACCATTTGACATCCCTACCAACATTACACAAGGGTTCCACTTTCTCCAAATCCTTGCTAAAACTTCTTATTCTGTGTTTAAAAAATTTTTTATAGTGGCCATTCTAATGGGTATGAGGTGGTATCTCATTGTATGTTCGTGTGTGTGTGACTTCAAGTACACTTGGGCCAGTTTCTGATGAGCAGCAACACAGATGAGGAAGTTTCCAGTCACTTTAACATTTAATTTAAAAAATTAAACCAAAATCTAGATTTCTTATTAATGTTCTTAAAATATGATCTACCTCTATTTTTTTTCAGTCATCCACATAGCGCCTTTGTTCCACAGCCATGAGGTCTGACATATACTTAGATGGACAGGTCTGCATTGAAAACTCATCTTCAGAGACAGGGTCTTTCTTCTTCTGGTGAGCACATGGCTAGAAAAAATGGTAGAAACCACACCCAGGAGCTCAAATGCCCTACAGGGAATTATTCAGGGAATTGAAAGGGCTTTGGAAGTAGCAGATGGAAGTTGAGAGCCATTGGACCAGATTTCACTTGCTTATTGGTGAAAAATGAACTTTGTTGTTTTAATCAAAGAGAAAGCTTCAGAGGCATCTGGGGGTATCAGTGGTTCCTATAACATATCTCTCAAAGGTCTGAAGACATTTAACAGATACCCCAGTTCCTCTTAAAGTGGCAAGAAGTAATTGGCCATGATGTTTTGTTGATCAACAGCCTCAGGCTTGCTAACATCATATAGGGACTTGCTTCAAACCAAACCCATTGGAATATAACTTTTGATCCCTTTTAAGTTTTGAAACATGTTCACTCCGGAATTTTCCCTGCAGCAAAGTGTTTGCTATCCTGTTTTATCCACTAGGATCTCCAACTTGCTTTTAATAAATGAAGTGCACACAGCCCCTTGCTTGTTTTTTCATCCCAAGATCTGCTGACTCCAGAGACTTCCCTGTCTCTATTCTCATTGCCAATGTCACGCTCCACTCACATCACCATGGATGCTTCCCTTCCTCTGTCTCTGACCATCTTTCCCAGTCTCCACTCTCTTTCCCTCTGGAAAGCACCATTGTAACCTATTCTTCATTTTCAGTTCTGAACAGTCACCAAGCAGACTGAAATAACAAATGAGTGACTTTCCTGTCATCGTAAATGCTGTACCATCCCCGCACTTTGCTAAGGGTGCTAGAAACAACTGACCATCCCTGAAAGAAGATGTTCCTAGTAACTTTCTTTAGTATTTTATGAATATCTTAACTTTTAGCCTTTGGGAAACATGTCTAAAATATGGATGCCCAGTCCTTTTGGGGAGGCAGGAGTGTGAGGATAAAATAATGATGTTGATTTTCATTAGCTATCCAGGAAAACTAGTCATGTGAAAGAATGGTGACTTTGTCTCCAGGTGTTCCACCAGCTTTTCAACTTCAGAGGCTGTGGCTGGACTCTGCTTCAAGTTCATCTGTCAGACACATAAGGACAAGTGTTAGATTCACCTCTAACAAGGTTAGTTTAAAAAACTCAGGGTTGCCTCTTACTTGGCCCCCTTGAAAATTAGTTTGAGGAGGTTGACTGCATTAAAAGTAGTGCACTGTGCTGGGATAAATGTGTTCTAAGGGAAACTGCTTTTCTTGTCAAGCCATCCAGTCCACAGTCTTTAGCCCCCAGCTCTCCAGAGCCTGTCCCAATTAATCTTGCTCACCAACATCAATTTCTGCCTGTCACCTTCCTACTCAAACACTTTCTGTGGAACTAGGCATGCCCACCTGTGGCTCTTGAACTTGATTTGATCTGGAGTGAGACCATCTGACACCTGACACTTGAGAGCTCCCTGGAAAGCTCTTAACTCTGTGTGCCTCTGTTTCCATCTGTAAAATGGGATGGCCAATGCTGTCAGGGCTTAGAAGGGTGCAAGGCCTGTGCTGGCATGCAGAGGGTGCTAGCTTGCTCATCATTATGTACATGGTCATTGCATATACCTCTCCCCTGTCCTTGTGTGCTCAACTGTACTAGAGCTCAGGGTACCCCATGACTCCCAGGGAAGGAGGTGAGTAGAGGTACCTTCAGATTCTCTGGATATTCTGATCTATTCCAGTGAGGAACACCCTCCCACCCTCCAGCCCCAGGAAGCTGCCCTGTGGCAATCATTTGCCTGAAGGATTAATTTGGAACTCCTCCTAGGCCAGATACTTGTTCTGAAACCTGGGCCACAGTTTAGACAGAGCCAGTGCAGGTAAGACACAAGCAGCAGGACCAAGCTGATCAGGAAAGTGGCAGTAACTGCCTTTGGGCCAAGCATAGCCAGAGCCGTCAGATCCTCTGGTTTCTCCAGCAAAACTGGAAAACTGCATCTGTATGTGAAATTGCCTGCATTTAAAACGTAAGGTTATTCTTTAAGTTACCGATTTGAAATAAAAGTTTAAAAGAGCCCTGGGAGCCATTAATATATGAGCCAAACACAAGTAGTTTAGGCCTGTGCAACTCCAGCCTCTGGCCTACACAAACCTGTTTCTTCCAGATAGTCCCTGAAGACAAAAAGAAAATGTCAATGTTAGTTTAGAGTCAAGAATTTCTGTGTCAAGTGCTCCTTTCATAGGAGGGGACATTGCTTTTCAACAAGGAAAATGACTTGTCAAAAGTCACCAAGATTGCATTGAAAGAGGCTAAACAGGGCTGTATCCCCTGCTGCCTCTGTTCCACCACCCAGGAGCCTCTGGACCCAGGTGTCCTTAGAGAGATGCACAGACCACTCCTACATTTTTCACTGTCTCCTGTTTGTACACATCTCAGCTCACCATCTGGAGACCAGCTCTTCCACTTCTTTGTGAATCCTCCCACCCTACTCTTGTGCCTGGCTCCATCCTACAGTAAATGGCCATCAAGTTACTGTCTTTCAAAGTAATTAAAGCAATTAAGCATGTTGCATTAGAGTAATAACTTAATGATTATTTAAATACATATGAATAATGTCAGTGTGTAGGGTGCTTTAGATCCCTTAGATTCTAAAGTAAATGAGTTTCTGAATCTTTCACTAGCTCAAATTCTTCAATCATTTGTTTATTCATTCATTTTTCCAGCCTTTTGTGCTGCCTCTTGGGCTAGACACTGTGTTAGCAACAGAAAGAGTCCAGGCCTTCATACAGCTCATATTCTACAGGATAATCTTCATAGCACAAAGTGAAGATATATAAAAGTGTTTATTGATTGCGAAAGTGAAAAAAACATACTAATTTAATATGTGAATACAAATGGTAAATTCAAATTGAAACAGACAGTTGTATCCTACTCTCTCTCTCTGTCTCCCCCAAACTCCTATCTCATTTTGGTGGCTCAGAAATAGTTATTTCCTAAAGTAACTGAGGAACCCTAAATAGTTTCTGCACAGCAAGTCAGCATTATAGGAGCACAGATCTGGAAGGGATCTCTTTGTCCCATTCAGTAAGAAGTTACAGATCTTAAAAAAAAATTCTCACTCAAGGATATGATTGTATCGATGAGAGAGAGAAGGGGGGGGGAGAGAGAGAGAGAGAGAGAGAGAGAGATGTGATAGAGAGAGAAACACTGATCAATTGCCTCCTGTATGTGTCCAGACCAGGGTTCAAACCTACACCTTAGGTATGTGCCCTGACCAGGAACTGAACTACTTTTGGTGTATGGGACAACCCCCTGAGCCACTTAGGACAGTTTACCAACCTTTAAAACAGCATTTCATTACCTTCTATCCTTGTCTTCAAGGACTCCTGAGTATGAACCAGGAACTACTTAAGTAGTGATTGAAGCAATAATACCTCATTGGGTAATCCCAGAGGAAGTTTGCTTTGGTGGCTCCAGATTTGTGGGGAGGAGGGTCGGTTACAAACACTTTTTATGGTATGGATACCATTAGGCAATTTATTTGCTGGTTCACCTAGTCTGCTTGACCTTTAAGTGTTAGGTTTGAATTCTTCCCCCTCTTTTCTCTTTCCATGCTTTCTGTATGTGAATCTTATCAACTGTCATTGACTGTAACATCATCTGTTTTGATGACTTCTAAATTTTAGATGTCCATGCCAGTGTTCTCATTTCTAGAGCATAAGTTCACATGGTTAACTCCCTACTCAATGTTTCTATTTGGAGTTCTTATAGGTATTTGAAGACAAACCAGGAGAATAACTTCCTCATTGCTTCACCATTCTAAATGGCACCATTATTTATCTATCCATCATCTACAGAAAACTAGGGCTTATCTTGAAGTTCTTTCTTGCCCATTCCCTCATCCATCCAATCCATCCATCAGGAAGTTCTGCCACATCCTCCACCACAACATAAGCACACCTCCCTCTTCTCAGCATCTCACTGCTGCCCTCTGAATTCACACCACCATAAATAACCTCTCTCTGGGACTGTTACAAATGTCTTCCTATGCAGCCTCCCTGCTTCCACAATGCCATCCTCCAGCCAGTTCTCAACTCAGCAACAAGTGATGCTAGAAGTCAAATATGTTACTCCTTTGCTTAAAATATAGCTTTCCAGCTCATAGATACAAAGAGATCTGATTGGTTGTTGCCAGAGCAGGGGCGGGGGTGGGGGTGGATGTCAGGTAAAATAGGTGAAGATGGTAAAAGGTATAAGCTTCCAGTTATAAAATAAGTCATGGGATGTAATGGACAGCACAATGAGTATAGTTAACAATTATACGTTCACTGTACGTACATATATATAATCATTATGCTGCACACCTGAAACCAATACAATGTTATATGTCAATTATATTTAAGTAAAAATATGGCTTTTTATTGAATTTCTAGTAACCTTCAGCCACACTCCAACTCCTCTATCTCATCTTATGCCCTCCTCTCCTTTCTCATGGTCCTGAAGTTTCAGTGGTTGTCTCCCAGTTCCCCAGCTATGTTTCTCAGCCACAGCCTTTGTCATGCTGCCCATTAGCCTGGCATCTTTTTTTCTTGCTCTTTAGTAGGCTGCATTACATAGTCTTTAGTTCCACTAAATATATCTCCAGTTCAGGGAAACTCCCTGGTGTACCAGAAAAATAGCACCCCAGACCCCACCAGATCCAGTAGTTCTCTGTATTGTATTAACCTTCATGGTACACAATAGAAATAAAAATTGCCTAAGTTATGTGTTTTCTGGTCTCTTCACCTAGAGGAGGAGCCATATGAGAGCAGGCACTGTATCTGTTTCATTCGCTCACTCAGAACATGTGCTTGGTCTTCTTCACGTGAAAGAGTGGTAAAACTGGAGGGAAATACAGAACAAAATGATAGACTAGGGAGCTTCAAGCTCTTGTTCATCCACAGAAATCATAAAAATAAGCAGAAACTGACTGAATCAACTTTTCAGAACTCTGGAAAAAGGTCAAATGTTTATAACAAACAGGTAAATGTCAAATCAATAGGGAAAAAAACCAAGCCATTTTCAGAGTGGTAGGAAAATTCTGTGGAATTTCCATTTGTGCTTGTGCCAGTGCTGCCCTGGCACAGTGGCTGTCACAGTCTTGAAGTAGCAGCAGCCTGTGTTCTGGGTTTGGGACCCCAGTCCTTCAAACAAGAGGAAGCAAAGCAGACACTGTTCACAAATTACTGAGTATAAGTCTGTTCTAACCTGTATGGCAGATACCTGAAGGACTGATACAAGGCACTAAGATCGATGTTTTACCTAATGTGGAACTTAGGCAAGTAGGATGGTTGGACACTACTCACACAACTTGCAAGGTGGACTAACGACTCACAGATGTTCAGTCAAGAGATTATAAATTGAGACATGCAATGGACTACCTAAGAACTGGAGAAAAGCTGGTAACATTTGTTTGGAAATTAGGGCATTCAAAAGATGCATATACTATATTGGGGTACTTAGAAAATGAAGTACGAGCTCAGCACAGAACCAAATTGTAAAGACTAAGAGAGATCGTGTGTGTGTGTGTGTGTGTGTGTGTGTGTTAACTCTTGGCATTCAATAAAATCTCTGTCAAGACATTAGTTGAACAAGAGCAAACAGAAAATGAAAAAGACCTCAGTAACTACACATGATAAAGAATAGTCTTCAGAGAGAGAAGATGGCGACAGAGTAGAGACCAGTGCTGATGGTGTTCTCGAGTACCAAAGCAGCTAGAAGACAAGATAGGGAGCGTGAGACATCTTCAGGACCCTAGGAATTGGAGCAGGCAGCATCTGGACACAGGGGAGCACAGCCCAGAGACAGAGGAGGCCAGCAGGACAGTAGGTAAGGCGTTCCTGACCAACCGGCCGGTGGGCCGAGATCGGCTCTGGGCAGTGGCGGCTCTGCCCAGAGGGGCGAGTTTGACTGAGGCAGCTCCGGGCTCCCTGGTGACTGGAAGTCTCAACAGTGAAGTGCCAGCAGCGAGGGCAAATGCCATAGGGAATGCGGAATTGAACTCTTGCAGGGGAGGAACTGTGTGAGAGACTCTGGCAACAGGGAGAGGAGGCTCTGCACCAGGCTAGAGGCAGAGAAGAGTCCTGCAGGAAGCTGGAGCCTGGGAGTGGGGAAGTGCACCGGCCAGGGCAGCAAGAGGGCCGAAAAAGGTGCTGCTGGGCCACCGGGGAAACAGCAGCTAGAAGCCCCTGTGAGGGGGGAGGCCCAACCCAGCGCAACCACACAGGCCCCCAGGCTTCATGCAAACTCCAAATGGCGAACCTGGAACTAGTAGCAGGGCAGCTGACCCACCATTGCCGGAGACAAAGGCCGCACCGCCCACGCCTGGGAGGGGCTCATCACAGAGGCCACGTAAAGGACTCCGAGGAGAGCTGGTTGGCATGGAGGAGTGGTGCCCGCCCCGGAAGGGCGGAACAGTGTAGGCAGACCCCTGACAGTGTTGACAGACAGGGGCAGCCTCCTCCTGGAACTGGAGGGGCGGGGCCAGTTGTCACAGGGACCGGCAAAGTTGCGGGCTGCCCTGCAGGGGTGCTGGGTGCTCGTCCTGGGCAGGAACCTCCGCCAGGAGTGGGAGGGGGCTCAATGTGGGCTCCAGAACACTGGCAGCCCTAAAATCCAGCCAGGCTGTGGAAGGCCCAGCCTAACTGGGGGGGTGGGGGGGGACACTCAGAATCAGCCCTGAATGTGACAATCAGAGGCCCTGCCACACGCCAAGACCGGCTAGAATATAGACTATAGACTGTGAAGTCCTGACCAAGAAAAAGAGGCAGCCTCAGGAAAGGGATTGCTGCCAATCTCAAGCACCTGAGTTATACCAAGAGCAATATGAACTATTAATCCCCAACATATCCTTTGCAAAAGTTACTTCTTACATATCCTTAATCCCCACCATACCTCAATCCACCTAAATATCCAAGACCCTCCCCCTACTCTCAAATTAAAGTCTACTCATTCTGTGGCTATAACACATTCCCAGTCCTCAATCTAAGTATTCTTCCCTTCCCCAGCCACCAAAACCCTTTCTTTATTCTTTTCCTCCTTCCTCTTTTTTTTTTTTTTTTTTAATTTTTTCTTTTCCTTTTCTTCCTGGGAAAGCCCACAGGTTCTGGTTCCACCTGGACCAATCAGAAATCATAAAGGGGGAACATACACCTAAAATCTTTCTTTATTAATATCGATTTCTCTTTGTCTTGTGACTTTCTCCCACTTTTTTTTTCTTTCTTTTTTTCTTTCTCCTTTCTTTACTCCCTGATAAAACCCACTGGTCCTGGCTCCACCTGGACCAAACAGAGACCATAAAGGGTGAACAGACACCTAAACCTTTTCTTTAGTAATATTGATTTCTCTTTCTCCTGTGACTTTCTTCCTTTATTTCTTTCCTTTTTTTCCCCTCTGCTAAAAGCCCTCAGGTCCAGGCTCCAGCTGGACCAGTCAGGGATTATTAAGGGTGAACAGCCAACTAAACCCTTTCTTCTTATTGTTATTATCATTTTTATTACTTTTTTCCTTTTGCTTTTTTTTTTTTTTTTTTTTTGTTTTGTTTTGTTTTTTTTTTTTTTTTTTTTTTTTTTTTTTTTTTTTTTTTTTTTTTTTTTTTTTTTTTTTTTTTTTTTTTTTTTGCTTGTTTGGTTTGGTTTGTTTTTTTTGTTTTTGGGTGTTTTTTTTTTTTTTGTTTGTTTGTTTTTGTTTTTGTTTCTGCTAAAAGCCCACAGGCCCAGAATACAACCAGACAGCCCAAATAAAGGACACACCGAGAACAGCAAGTGAAGGAAATCTGGGAGATGGCAATATTGAACTCCACAAATCTCCTATCACAGAAGGGTGCTCCACTAAGGCAAGGAAGCAAAGCAAGTTAACCCAAGGAAAGAACATAAATAAATAAATAGCAAGAACAGACACGCAAAATGGGGGAAAAAAGAATCAGTCGATCACCAAAAGGAATGGAAGAATCCTCAGAAAGAACACAAAATGAAACAGAGGCCCCTGGAATATCAGATGAGGAATTCAAAAGAATGATGATAGAGAAGCTCAGTGAGCTCAGCCACATCAAAGAAAACTGTAAACAACTTCAGGAGAACTACAAAAAACTCCAGGGAAATTACAAAGAACTCCAGGTGATTTACAAAGAGCTCCAGGGGAATTACAAAGAACTCCAGGGAAGTTACGAGGAACTTACTGAGAACTACAACAGCATGAAAAAGGACATGAAAACTGTCAATAAGTGCCAGGAGGAAATGAAGAATACAATTTCTGAATTGAAGAATACAGTAGAAGGAATCAATAGTAGGCTAGAGGAAGCAGAGGACCGGATCACCGAGTTGGAAGATAATGTAGACAAATACTCGAAGACAATACAAGAGAATTAAAAAAAGGCTGAATAAGACTGAAGAGGGGTTAAGAGAGCTGCAGGACAATATGAAACGTAACAACATTAGTATCATAGGGATACCAGAAGGAGAAGAGAAACAAGGAATGGAAAACCTGTTCAAAAAAGTCATGATAGAAAATTTCCCTAACATGATGAGTGAAAACATGAATCCAGTTCAGGAAGCACAGAGGGTCCCAATGAGGATTAGCCCAAACAGAACAGACCAACACCAAGGCACATCATTATTAAAATGGCTAATTTCAAAGACAAAGAGAGAATCCTAAAAGCATCAAGAGAGAAAAGACAAATAACATACAAAAAGGCTCCAATAAGGCTATCAAATGATTATTCAACAGAAACAATTCAAGCCAGAAGGGAATGGCAAAAAGTATTTCAAGTCATGGTAAACAAAGGCCTGCAACCAAAAATACTCTACCCAGCAAGACTCTCATCCAAGATAGAAGGAGAAATAAGGAGCTTCCCAGACAAAAAAAAAGACTGAAAGAATACATCTCTACCAAACCAGCATTGCAAGAAATGCTAAAGGGTCTGCTCTAAAAATAAGTAAACAAATAAAATGAAGAAACAGAGAAAGCCAAGGAGGAATACAGACGCAAATGGAGAAAATGGCAATGAATAAGTATCAATCAATAATCACCTTACATGTAAATGGATTCAATGCAGCAATCAAAAGACATAGGGTAGCCGAATGGATAAGACAACATGACCCACATATATGCTGTCTTCAAGAGACCCACCTCAGAACAAAAGATCGACACAGATTGAGAGTGAAGGGATGGAAAACTATATATCAAGCAAATGGACACACACAAAAAAAGCTGGAGTAGCAAAACTGATTTCAGATAAAATAGATTTTACAATGAAGGCCATAAAAAGGGACAAAGATGGACATTTCATAATACTTAAGGGAACAATCCATCAAGAAGAAATAACTATGATAAACATATACGCACCCAACATAGAAGCTCCGAAATATATAAGGAAAATCTTGGAAGACTTTAAGAAAGACATAGACAGCAACACACTAATAGTAGGGGATTTTAATACCCCACTATCAATAATGGACAGATCTTCCAAACAAAAAATCCCCCGAGATGTTGTGGCATTGAACAACACTCTAGAGGAAATGGACCTAACTGATGTATACAGAGTCTTTTACCCC
>PVIW01010788.1:0-41781 GCA_004026585.1 Noctilio leporinus
CTACCCCCTACACCTTTCCTCCTGACCACTGCAGGCCTATTCCTTGTATTCATACACTTGGTTCTGTTTTGCTTGTTGTTAGTTTTGCTCATTATTGTCCCGTAATGGGTGAGAACATATGATACCTGTCCTTCACTGACTGGCTTATTTCACTAAGCATAATATTCTCCAGTTCCATCCATGTTGTTGCAAAGGGTACCAGTTCCTTCTTTCTTTCTGCCATATAGAATTCCATTGTGTAAATGTACCAAAGTTTTTTGATCCAATCATCCACTGATGGGCACTTAGGCTGTTTCCAGCACCTGTATAGCCTAATGACTATTTTTATAAATAAAGTTTTATTGAAACATCTATACCCATTGCTTTATGTGAGCAGTTTCAACAGACAGCATGTGCTTCTCAAAACCTAAAATATTACCATCTAGCCATTTCCCAAAAAAGTTTGTCAATCCCTGTGGCATCTCACCAACTGTCCTACACCTACCACTCATTCCTGCTTCTCATTCTCCTCCATTTTGTCCCATGAGAAGTCAGAGCTCAAGATCTGAACTTCAAAAATATAAGTAAGACTTCATCACCATCAAAACTCAACAGAAAAAAAAATCCAAATAGAAAATGGGTAAAAGACTTGACCAGAAATTTTACTGAAGAGGAGATGCAGATAACCCATGAGCACATTAAAAGATGTTCAACATCATTATCCATTAGGGAGATGCAACTTGAAACCACAGTGATATATCACTTACATGCATATCAGAATGGCTAAAATAATTTTTTAACAACAATGCCAAGTTTGGCAGTTTATTATAAAACTAGACATGCGATTACCATAACACCCATCAATTGCACTCTTGTGAGATACACAATAGCTTGGATGAATCTCAAGGGAACCATGCTGAGTGAAAAAAAGAAAAAGCCAGTCTCAAAAGATACTACATAGATTACACATACTATGTGATTCCATTTATATAACATTCTTAAAATGATACCTATAGAGATGGAGGACAGATTCATGGTTACCAGGGGTTAGGGATGGAGAAGGGGAGGGGAGAGATGTATGAGTAAAATGGGACATCATAAGGGATCCTTGTGGTGATGGACCTGCTCCAGATCTTGACTGGTAGTGGATACACAAACCTACATGTGTGATAAATTGTACAAAACTAAATCCACCCAAATGAGATATGTAACACTGAGGAAATAGAAATAATATTGGTGAATCATATCACCAGAAAACAAAAGTGGTTGACCATTCTACATTTTCACCAGCATTTTATACAGGTTCCAATTTCTCCACATCCTCACCAACATTTATATGATGTCAGTCTTTTTCATAAAAGCCATTCTAATAATGTGTAATGGTATCTTTTTATGGTTTTAATTTGCATTTCTCTGATGACTAATGATGTTGAGCATTTAAAAGTTTCATGTTCTCAGCTATTTGTATATCTACTTTGGTGAACAATTTAAATCTTTTAGTCTTTATATTTTTTAATTGTGAGGGTTCTTTATGTATTTTGTACCAAAATCCTTCATCAGATATATAATTTACAAATATTTTTCCACACTATGGTTTTTCTTTTTATTTTTTTAATAGTGTATCTTCTGAAGAGCAAGTTTTAAATTCTCATTATATCCAGTTTATCAAACTTTTCTTTTATGGATCATGTTTCTAATATTATACCTATGAAATCTTTGCCAAATCAATATTACAGAAAAATTCTCCCATGTTTTCTTTTAACAGTTTCATAGTTCAGCTCTTTGTTTTAGGACCATAAGTGGTTTGAATTTAGTTCTGTGTAGGATGTGAATCAAGCATCTAAGTTCTTTTATTTTTGCATAGACATAGCCGATTGTTCCAATGCCATTTGTTGAAAAGACTATTCTTTCCTCAGTGAATTGCTTTGACACCTTTGTCAAAACTCAACTGATGATAAATGTGTAAGGGATTATTTCTGAACTTTCTTTCCGGTTCCACTGATCTCTTTGTCTGTTGTTATGCCAATACTACCCTGTCTTGATTACTTTGGTTTTTAGTAAGTTTTTAAACAGTTACTATAAGCCCTTATTATTGTGTTTAGCTATTCTAGATCTTTACATTTATATATACATTTTAAGATCAACTTGTTAATTTCCTTGAATATAAATAGGAAATATATTGACCTTTTAGATGACTTTGGAGATAATTTCCATGTTAACAATACTGATTCTTCCAATCCATAAACATTTGTTCAGATCTTCTTGGATTTCTCCAATATTTTATATCTTTCAGTGTATCTGTGTTACACTTTTGCTAAATTTATTCCTAAGTATCGCTTATGCTATTTTGAGTGGAATTGTCTCTCAATTTCATTTTTGGATTTTTCATTGCTGTATGTAGGAATGCAATTGATATTTTTATAGTGCTCTTCTATTCTGTGACCTTGCAGAGCTCTTCATCATTACTCTTAATCCCTCATTTTTTTTATTGTATGTGATAGTGAAGAATACAATGACTGGTAGAACAGTGTGATGCCACTGTCTTGATTCATGCTAAGGCATCAGTGATTTTACCCATGACTGCTTTTGCATCAACAGTACACATCAACCAGTGAAAAAAGCAGTAATCTCTTAATAATATCTTGATCTTGCAGACCCCAGAGAGCTTCTCCAGGGTCCTAGAGAGTCCAAAGACAACACTTGGAGATCTAGATGATCTCTAAGCACTTATCCAAGTCTGAAATGCTATAATTTTAAAAATCTAAGATAAATGTTTTTTCCCAGACTGTTGTTACCAACATTTGCTTAAATGGCTGATTTTCATGGCAGTCAGTATTCCTTAGGCAATTGCTGCACGTAGAACAACATCCTACATCCTTAAGAAAATGAAAAGAAAAGAAAGTGTTGGCCCTAATCTCAAGGAATTGGTACAAGTGTCTCCTAAGTATTCAAGTCTCTAAGGAAGGACACCAACATCACTGTAGGCTAATTATATTAGACCCCAAATGTGTATGTCTTTGGTTGTACTAGCACTAAACAAAATTCTTACAGTGGAGGTGTGGCATGTATCAAATATCAAGATGAAGTAAAACTATATTAAAGTCTATTGTTTTTGACTAGTGCTAGTTGATGTGATCTCATTTCCGAATGACCATAAATAAGATATAAAGCAATATCAAAGTACTTTTCAAAGCTATTTTAAAAGTGTTCATTTTACAGTATTATTTATAGTAGTCCCTTGACTAGAATCTTAAAATAACCACATGTCTACTATTTTTCCTGCATTTTGCATACAGTTAGGATTATATTTACAACATGATGCTTATGGCTCACTAGGCAAATTTACTATATATTTTACCCTTTCCCTGGAGAGAACTAAAATACTACTCATACTTTCAAAATAAATAAATAATCTTAAGGCTTCAGTCTGTGGGATTCCATGGCTTCTAATGTCTTTAAACCTTGGGGTAAAAGAGGAAACAAAAAGACTAAAACTCTTACTTATGGGAAGATTAAAAGAAAAAAAGGGGGAAATGAAACAAACTATATAAAATGAAGGGAAGAAATGAGGTTAGGTTAGGGATAAATGGAGTTAATAATAGTTTCAGAGAAAGCAATTACACACTAGAATTCTGATACAGAAGAAACCATACAATTTAAGAGTTGACAAAGAATTTAAAGAATTTAAATTCTTTAACATTTTTAAAGAAAAAGATCTAGTTCTAGCCCAACATTTTTATTTGGCAGAAGAAGGACCCAAGGCTCGAAGATTTTCAACAGGTTTAGAGCTGGAAGCCAGAATTTCTAACTTCCCCTTCGGTACATCTCATCCTTCTCTCTTCACATTAAATAAAACTTGTTAGTTTTAATAACTCTGTAGACCACACACAGCATTATCTTAGAAGACAGCCAAGGCTTCTAAAAACTGTAATGGATTCATTAGTAATAGGCACCTCATTCTTTTGTGACACATTATAACAAGACTGGTAACTCAGATGCCTTGAATATGTCTTCCTATTTCACTTTATGCCTCAGCTATAGGAAAATGTGAAGTCTTATTTTCTAAATGTTCTATCTTATTTACTATAACACAGCAGCTTCAGCATCAATTGTATTTTTTTTTCTCCAAAAGACACATATGGTATCATTTTCTTCCTGCTGCATACCATATCTTTGTTCCATCATGGTTTCCGTCTACACACAGGATAATCATGACCACATGACACACTTTAGAATGAAGAATTAACTCTAGTTCTTAAGATTTTATATATAAAACCATTAAATAAGCTGCATACTTTTTAACATGCAATGATTTTCCCTTTTTCCTGCTTATCACCACCTTCCTTAGTGTTTTGGGGGCTACTACCTAAATCTCTATGTGGGGATCTCTGCTAGTTTGTTTTGTTTTGTTCTATTTTGCTTTTGCCTGTGTTTTTTACAACTATGTACTGGTGTGTACTACCATAGAGACTACTAATAAAGTAAACAATAAAGCTTTTCCATTACATATAGGGCCTTATTGCCTTACTGTGTGTCTAGGTTGGAGCACTTACTTCCCATAATTAATTATGCTTGCACATTGTTTAAAGAAAATGTAAGGCTCCCCTCAGAACATATGTGTGGAATCTTTTCCCCATTCAGGAAAAGCCAGGATTCATTCTTTCCAACATAAACCTTCTCTCCGTTATGAAGAAATATTGAAGCACTGACACATATACAGGTGTGAGCAAAAGTAGGCTTACAGTTGTAATACAAATAAATAATACTGTAATTAATAAATAATAATACAGGAAGTTTGTGTTTTGTGTAATCATCACTGTAAACCTACATTGGCTGATGCCTGTGTAATTTTGATATTGAGTATTTCTACTTTTGCCACTTTAGAGAAGTTTAATTCTTATCCATCCGATGATCCTTGGTTTTATGCATGCGGAATAAGTAGAAGTCTCAAGTCCCTTGCTTCCTTACGATTTAGCTATCAAAAAAAGACATTTCTTTTCATTCCCGGCCTTCAGGTGGCTGGGATTATTGAGGAGAATAAGCCCTTATCTTGGGTAAATCATCTTTTCTCTAAGGAAAAAACCTTCATGGCTTTGGAACTCTGATTTTAAAAAGTACTTTTTTTCTTTCCTACCCCTCTTCTCCACCTGGTTGTTATTAACATCTGTTTCAGATTCTGAAAGTTAAGACCACAGCAAAAACGGAAACACTGAACTTTCATAGCGGGAGCTATGGGCAGCAAGTAATGGCAAAAGTTCCATGTTTTCCCAACTATGTGCAGAGTAGCAGGGGCAGGTCCTCTGGACCACCTCTTACAGGAGCCAGCCTTCCTGTTCTGCGATGGGCTAGGCCCTGTGCTAAGTTCATTTCATACTCATATCACCCAAAAGGCCTAGGTTCTCTCTTCCTCGCCCTTTTCACTGAAGCCTAGTTAACTCGCCTGAGTCGTGCCAGAGTGCAAAACAGCAGGGTCCAGGGCCTGTTCTCTTTGTCATTGTGCCATGCCACCTTCTCCTTCTGTTGTGGTCCCCAAAATGTTGCTTACAGCTTCTTTAGGAACCGCTGTTTATGTTCATCCTCTAGGCAGTGATTTCCTTGAGGACAGGGGCTTTTATGCTCCTGTGCCTTGCTGTCACCCTGCATCAGGGTAGCCTGGGTGATGCTCCTTCACCATCTTTCAGAAAACAGGACAAAGAAGACGCTGCTAACCATAGGACATGCAAATAGCTCACTTGCCAGATGCTTGTTTCACCTAAGCGGGTTCTAAGGGTTGTCTACTCAGTTGCCCCCAGGAGTCCCCTGAGGGAGTTACCATCTCTGTCTTCGTTTCTAGAGGAGGAAGCTGAGAAGCAGCGAGGTTGACCAAGGTGCCACGGTCAGAAACCGAGCAGAGCCTTCTGTCTGGCCCAGGGAGCGAAGCTTCAGGGAGCGTCCCTCACTAGCAGGCCAGGTCCCCCGCTTTACTTTCACGAATTGAAAAGGCCTGCTCCTCCGCACCCCCTGGCCACTGAGGGCAGCTAGTGCCCAAGCGTGGACATTCATGATTCCCCGCCTCTGCTCTGCACTTGTCATTCACTCTAAGCTCTTGGGCTGGTCTGGAGGCAAGAGGAATGGATGGAAAAAGCGTGGGGACAGGGTAGCAACCTCAGGCTTCACGCTTTCTGTGAAAGTGCTGCCTCAGTCCCGAAGCGACTAAAGCATAATGGAGGAGCAAAATCCTAGCCATGCAAAGTGATGTGTTTATTTTATTACATTTGATTTTAAATTGGCAACAGCCAGGAGCACATTCTCATTTTAAAAGGCCTGTGCTGGGTATCACAGACTTTATAGTGATCTCAGTCTGTGCTGTCAGAAAGATGTTTTTGTTTCAACAATGTACCAACACCTACACCCCAGCTCCTCCCCCAGCAAGAAAGAACACCTCGAACCCTACTTTTTTTGAAGACTGATTCCTAGTCCATCATGTCCAATTCCAACTGGCCTTAAAATAATTAATGTTGAGAGGAAGAGAGCCTTTTATTTACTTTGCGTTTTTCAGCTATTACAGACTGCACTCATAAACCCTTCATTCCTGTCTGTTGGGTGGAGTGAGATTACGGGTAGGAGGGGGTGGAGGAGACAAGGTGGAGGGAAAATAAACACAAAGAAAAATGTGCCACTGTTTTACTTATCCCATTATTAGGATGTCAGAACGATTAGAAAAATAATGTCCAAGAAATAACATTAAACATTAGGGGATATTAACATCTGGAATGGATAAAGATGGGTGAAATTCCATTTCTATTATCTTTTTATTCATTAAGTTGTGCATAAATGGCATATTTCAGTTTATGACTACAAAGCATAGCAACTCAAAATAACTAACCTTTGTGTGGTGTATATTCCATTTGCAGAATGTTTCCATAAGTGTTGTCCCATTTAAACCTCCCAAATTGTCACCAATCACGTGGCAGATATGAGAACCACCCCATTAACACGTATAGGGATGAGACTTACAGTGAGGAAGTGGCTTAACCAATGAGTTTACAGCCTCAGTTGAACTTAGGGAAAGAACAGCCTTACTTGTGGCACCAGCTTGTGAGGCCTAAAACGCTGGGGCTGTGCACCCCAGTTAGGTCACCTGTACCTTTAGGTATGGATGCTATGAGGGACCAACAGGGAAACAGGGTAATGGGAGGCTGGCTACACAGCCCCAAACCATTGTGATTTTTTAAAATTTCTTAGGTCTTTTTTAGACTCTTTTTTGCTCCTCCTACAGTATCTGGCTGTCAGCTGACATTTTTAGCCAATCATGGTGCCTCTAGCGCAGCATTTCTCAACACGTGGGTGGTGGGCCAGCAGCATCAGCATGGCTGGGGACTCACTAGAAATGCAAATTCTCAGGCTCCACTTCGCACCTGCCAAACCAGAAGCTGTGCTGAAGCCACGATTCTCAGCCTTGGCTGCACATTGGAGTCACCTGGGAGCTTGAAAAGCCGCTGAGGCATTTGTCCCAGCCCCAAAGATTCTGATTTAATTGCCCTACAACACGATTTTCAACCTCAGCACTATTGACATTTTGGGCTGGAGAATTATTTGTCGGGGGGCCTGTCCTATGCATTGCGGAAAGTTTAACAGCATCACTGGCCTCTACCCAATGGCTGTTAGTAGCCCCCTGCGCTCCTCCACCAGTTGTAATAACCAAAAATGCCTCCAGATATTACTAAATGTCCCTTGGGGGTCAGAGATGAGAAGACTAATCTAAGGGCATGGCCCAGGCACTGGGATTTTTAAATGCTCCCTAAACCATTCTAATGTGCAGCCAAGATGAAAAAAACTATCACTCTAGAGGGTTTCTAATAGTTAGCAGCTTTGAATGTACAATGGACTAAAGAACAATAAAAAGCAAAACTTCACAGCATTGGGTATAAAGTAAGAATAAATCAACCTGCAGCAAAGACTCAGGCGGTGTGCCCATGACTCAGGTGCACAAGCCTTAGGGCATAAATTTCACATTAGCCATTGGCTCCTTACATTTTTGCTTGCTTTTTGGCTGTTGGGCGTATTCCAAAAAACTGACATCAACAGGTACATTGCACTTATCTAAAAGTTTCCAACTGAGTAGATGTCGCTTTGCACTAAATATAGTAGAGGGCATCCGCTTTTGGACTTAGTCATTCTAAAAACAGGGTGCTTATCAATGTTATCATGTGGTACAAGTCCTTAGGCAAATCTGTTTTGACAGGTTAAAAAAATGTAGCCTGTCAATTTTATGATGTTGATTTTGACACTATCCAAATGAGCCACACACATACAGGATTTCTAAAAAGTAATTTGTGCCATTCGGTAGTATTTCAGTTCTCAAATGATGATCGGGAGTATAACTATAATTCAGCTGTAGAAAAATCCCCTATGTAAGAAACAAGGCAAGTGTCCTTCGGTAAAATCCATGCTTGGCAGATCACTCTGCTGCCTTGGTGATTGCGACATGGTGCTCCGCTGGTATGCCCTGGAGACCCGGAGGGGATGGAGTGCATTTAGACTACAAGATGTGCATCACCTCCAGGTGCCTGCTCTGTGGTTCTTACAGGCTGCGCAGCCCCGTCACAGCCCAAAGTGAGAGGTCTCCAAGAGAAGAGTTTGTGCCATACCCTCTTCAACCCGATTCTTAAATAGAACAGTATTCTTCCACTTTCTCAAGCAAGGATGGAGGCACTGGTTGGTGTGGCTCAATGGATGAGTACTGGCCTGTGAACCAAAAGGTTGGAGGTTCTATTTCCAGTCAGGGCACATGCCTGGGTTGCAAGCTGGGGACATGTGAGAGGCAACCAACTGATGTGTCAGTCTCTTTCTTGCTCCTCCCCTTCTCCTCTCTCTGAAAATAAATAAATACGATCTTAAAAAAAAAAAAAAAAAAAAGAGTGGAAATACTACTTTAAGATAGTAATAACTTTCAAATAGAAAGTAAATTCCAGGATGAATGTATTTTCAGGATAAAATTAATCCTTTCTAATTTCAAAATATGAATATATTATCTTGAATTATTAAGTTAGAATCATTAATTTATTCAATACCTATTATGTGCTAGGTAGTTTGTAATGTGCTTAGAAATTATAAGTATGGAGGTTGCACAATAGTGCAGACCCTTTTATGGCAAAAAATAAGCTATAACTGCTCTAAGGTGCCAGATTAACCCTGTGAACCAGTTGGTAGCAGTTTGTTCGTACTGATGAAACCAGCTAGTTTTTGCCATAATCTAATCTAAGCAGTTACTTATATTTTTCTAGCCCTGCCTAAATTGTTTCACCAATGTGCTTTTAAAAATCAAAACCTTTTAATTAGGCTTTCCAGAAAAGTACTTTAGGGGGAAAAATCATAAAAGACTGGTAATGCGTATCATTTTCCATATGGTTCCACTGTTTTCTGCAAAAGGCATGTGCATTTATGTACATAGGAAGCTTTCTGGAAGAAAACACAATCAACAGTGGTTGCCTTTGGGCAGAAGCTTAGGGGCCTTGGTTAAAAGAGACTTGCTTTTCGTCATGGTCTTACACAGCTTATTTTCACCATTTTAAACTTTGTAGTTTTTATTTTAAGTGCTAGTATATAAAAGAAAAGATGTATTACCGATAGTCTTTCAGAGGTCCCAAATATCTCTATCTCCTGAGGGAAAAATGGGTGAGCTACACTCTGTGACTTTTTGATGCCCCCTGCCTTTTGCATATGTTTTTTGATACAACAGAATGAGCAGAAAGGAGACTTTAAACATGAGATTACTCAAACATCCTTTCCAAGAACGAGATGAACAAGCAGGTCCCACTTGATTTGCGATTAGGTAGTTAAGGAGGGCCTCTTTGAAGAAGCCACATTTAACCAGAGAGGAAAGAAGTTGCCTCCTGGCAGGGACCTAATTTCCTCCGGCTGCATTGGAATGGTTACTAGCCATACATCTTTCAGAATGAAGTAGATGGAGATTGGTGATGTCTACACTGTGATTGTACCTAAAAAGTCCCTCCAATGGTTTATTTCATTCTCCTTTGTCTATACTTTCCAAAGAGAGTCAATTTTTCATCCTGGATGGGGGAAATAACAACAAAAATAGCAAAATACCTATTTATATAAAGAAGGACAATTCTATGACTTTTTGGTGCCCACCAATACCATGATATCTTTCCCTTCAGTCCTTCCTTTACACTTAACCCTAGTTAAATATACACAAGATGAAGAAGGAAAACATTCAATTGAGATTGGAAGGGCCCAAAATAATACATGCTCAGTTGTGGGATTTTCTGGATCATTTTTCTTAGTACTTTGACACTTAAGACCCTCACAGGATTTCATAGTCTCCCTTGTTAAGCAAGAAAGTCATCCTTTCTTTGTTGGATGTTTGAATTGGGAAATCCATCCAGGTGGATTTCAGGATCCTCTGACTCCAGGAATAAACCAACAATAACATAAGAGTTCAAATATTCCAACCAGTATCCTATAACAACCCCTTCACATTTTAATTACATCTTTGTAGTCTTTAATGAGATTTATAATTCTGGGATAAGATACTAAACTCTCCTTCTATAAAAAGTAGTTTTCAGGTTTTCTTTTCTTTATAGAGGGAGCTTTATCCCAGAAATAGTGTTTTATGTCTTTACTTGCATCAGGCATTAGTAACCAGCAATCAACAATGGTGTAATTGTTTATTAGCTTCATGAAAATTGTCAGAATTTTGGGCAGTGTTTCTGTGAAGAGCCCACCAGCTGTCCTTGGACATAAGTTGATGTGGAAATTCTGAGAAGACACCAACCAAGACTAGTTAGAGGAAGAGGAAGAGACACCAGAGGCAAGACTGGATTGAAAGCAAAGGTTCTTTTAGAAAACTATCCAGAGGAAAAGAAAATATGTTAGAAAACTAAAAGATAACTTCTGAAATAAAGTCATACAGGGTCTTGGCCATAAAAATAGAATTTTAGAGAGCCCTATGTTACTAAATTCTCAATATGCACAGGTTCGGATTTTGTATCTATGAGGTACTGGTTTCCCACCCTCTTTTCGTGGACTCACGTTAATGACCACATTGACCACAAAAGTAAACCTCATACAATGTTTTAGAAGTTGTAGAATAGAAATTTGAAGTTCATCTTAGAGATAATATGGCAATAGGCACTTTGCAAAAAGAGAAAAAGAAAAAAAGAAAAATTTGTCTAGTTAGTAGAATAGTGTTTTCTATTGAGTGGAGTAAGTTTTAATTCTGAGTCACTAAGAACTAGAAAAGAAAAATCAATACCATTTTTATTCCTGAAAAGGCATCATATATTCATTCATCAGGGACTTATTTCCCCTTTTAGCAATTCTGCTCCTAGTACAGTACCCAATTACATAAATATCAGCACCTCCTGGGACTTGATTTTTTTGTTGCTTAGTCACAACCACTAGAGGGTGTCCATCCTTTCCTACCAACAAAGACTTGCCATCCAACAAACTAGGCTTCCCACAAATGCTACAAACAGATCATAGGACCCACATTTTTAGGCAAGTTTAAGCCTAGATAAAGGCCACTTGTGACACACCTACTGAAGCAGTCAGCTCCCTAAGCACAGAGGAAAAACGAAGTTCCAGATGGCTTTGGGTGTTAACCAGCGGACAGAGTCAGTACATTCTAAACCACTTCATTTTCCCGGTATTCCTCATAACCTTGCAATCAGAACATCGGCTGCTTGTCAGGAGATAATGTAATCTTCCAATGCAGCTAACTGAAAATGTGAAAATGATCCACTTTACTCGTGGTTTAGCAAGAACGGATAAGAGATGACTGCCGACTCCTTTGTTAAGCTGTCATCCAAACTCCATACTTTCACTTCTCTTTGAAAACTAGCTGGTACGACTACTTCACAGAAGATCAAACAGTCACCTCTTCCATTATTATATTTATCATTTTCCAGGCCTTCCCAAATTGCTGAGGCTTTAAAATATGAAAAGAAGAAGACTTTTACCACTATGCTCTCTGGAATGCATAATGAATAATAAAAGTTAGGAGTTTGGAAGATAATGAGTAGTACATGTCCATGTATTCCATGCCAACTCTGCCATTTCTAACTACAGTGTCTCCTTTTTTGCAGCTGCTGGCTGGGCGCTGGCCTTTTGATCACAATGACTTTGGCATATTTCTATGCAAGCTGTTCCCCTTTTTGCAGAAGTCCTCAGTGGGGATCACTGTCCTCAATCTCTGTGCTCTCAGCGTTGACAGGTAATGTGGTTCTTTCCCTTTGCTCTTCTGTTGGATTTAGAAAAGCATTTTTGTCATAAAGAAGGGAAGTTAAGAAGCCTTGAGAGTTGGTGCCCAGAACAATGGTTAGTTTCAAGTGAATTAAAATATTAATTTTGCGGTACTGTTTGGAGTTGCTTTTCACTTTTGCTGATTATTAGCCATCTTTGGCTCAGGTAATTTGTATCTAGAGCATTTTGCCAATTATATTCATGTGGCACCCTTATGGCAGCAAAGAAATTCTCATTAAAAAGCACGTTTCTGAATATCTGGCAGTTGAGATTTGAACAGCCCTTTTTGAAAATTAAATCCTACAAAAGGTTCTGCCTTCCGACCCAGTAATTGCAATTTTAGGGTTAATTTTAAGGAAATGACCCAAAATTTGAACAGGGAATTCATGCACAAAGATGTTCTTTTTTTTTTTTTTGAGATTTTATTTATTATTTTTTAGAGAGAGGGGAAGGAAGAGAGGCAGCGAGGGAGAGAAACTTCAATGTATGGTTGCCTTTCACCTGCCTCCAGCCACAGATCTGGCTGGAGACCTGGCTTGCAACCTAGTTCTGTGCCCTGGCTAAGAATCGAACCAACGACCTTTGGGTTTGCAGGCCAGTGCCTTATCCACTGTGCCACCAGCTAGGGCCTTTACAAAGTTATTTACAACAAAACTTGGAAATAGCCTTACTGCTTCATGTTAGGAAAATGGATAAGGATGTTAAATCTAATTTGTATGTAAAATATATGAATAATATGAACATAAAATTACTTGAAAGAAATATGGTAAATATTATTAGTAGTTATGTTTAAGGATAGAGGTATGCATTTTTATAATGTCCTCTTATGAGCAGAAAAAAAATCTAAGTTTACTTACTTCTATAATTTGTTACCCATTTTCCTTATATACTTAATGTCATTCTACATATACAATGTGTTTTTTCATTTGCACAGTTCATTCCTATGACCTTTATTATATATTAATTCTAATTTTCTCTGGCCAGACAGCTCTAACAAGCACATAGATAGTAACAGAGGACCGTGGGAATGAAGGAACACATATTATTTCCATTTCTACTGTTGTCTTTACAAAAGCACGATCAAAATTGGGGGGAATGTTATTTTTAAAATTAATTAAACTTTGTCCCAAAGATTAGATAAAAACCAGGATGATCATGAATTTTAGGAATTATTCAGCATTCTAAAAGAAAATTGCAGCCCTGAAGAAACATCTAACTAAAGCCATAAAGAGACAAGATAAGCGTATGACAAATAAGAATGGTAAATAGGAGAATAAAGACCAGAAAGATGCTTGGTTCTCATAAACAATAAAATCATTTTTAAGGTTTATAATCCTACCAGAAGAGAGTCATTGATGAAAAACAACCAAAAGAGAAGAATAAACTTTCTTGGTATGATAATATAGGAAAATCTCAGAGGACCATTCTGCTCAGCTTAGTGTCCTCAGTATTAACTACATGTGTGTCGGGGGTGAGGAGCAGGGTGACTGGGGGAGTTGATGGTCGAGGGGAGAGAGATAGAAGGATAGTAGGTTCACTTCATCCATACCACCTCTGTGCATGTAGAAAAATTAACTAAATGTTCAATCACAAACTATCAATTGTGTCTCAAATAAAATGTTCTTGGTTTTAATTAAGACTGGGTCTCAGTTTTAGATCAAGAAGCTAAACCATTTTAAAATTTCACTCCCACAAAAATCCACCTTAACCCAGGAAGTTTTTCTTTAGTTAAAAGCTCATAGTCCTTTGTTCTTTGGGTTCTTTCTTTATTATTTTTACATTTCATTTGGTTTTGACTCTAAGCTTTGGGACCTTTATGTAGAGAATCTATTTTGACATTTCTGTTTTAAAAACTTTCACACTAGAGAATGAATCATCCACATTTAATTCCTGAAGATAAGGTACATTTGCTTTGAGTCTTGATTTGGCTGCATTGTAGTCTACTAAAAATATGAAAATCTTCATTTTTAAAATGAATCAAGGAGCAAAAAGAGGGAAACTGAAATCTCTTACAGAACAATTTGCAACCTGGGCATCCATGCTATCATTGTATGAGCTGAGTCAGAGGGACTTCATGATTTTTTATATTTTAAAAAACATTTTCAGGTTGTAAGTCAGGTCTCCAGCCAGGTCTGTAGCTGGAGATAGGTGAAAGGCAACCATACATTGATGTTTCTCTACCTCTTTGCCTCTCTCCCTTCCCCTTTCTCTAAATATAATAAATAAAGTCTCTAAAATAAGTAAATAATAAAACAAAAAATATTTTAGTTATCTTTCATTTCAGTTGTTCAGTTTAACCTTTTCACTAACTCCTCTTCAAATATAAACTCTTACTTATTTGTATTTTATATCTATAGTCACTTAAATAGGTAAAGTGGGGATTTCAGAAAAAGACTAAGTTTAGAAATGAACTTTGATCCCTTATTTGGCTTTATCAGTGAAATGATTTTTTATTTACTTACTTTATTGATTTTAGAAAAAAAGAGGGGAGAGAGGTTGATTTGTTATTGCACTTATTTGTTTATTCATTGCTTACTTCTTATATGTGCCGTGACTGAGAATCAAACCCGCAACCCTGGTATATCAGGATGATGATCTAAACAACTGAGCTAATGGCCAGGGCCAGTGAAATAATCTTTTAAATGCTAAGGCTGCATACTTCTAAAAGTATATACTTTTTTTTTTAAGATTTTATTCATTATTTTAAGATAGAAGGGCAGGGAGGGAGGAAGAAAGGGAGAGAAACATCAATGTATGGTTGCCTTTCACCTGCCTCCAGCTGGGGACCTGGCTAGAGACCTGGCTTGCAACCTGGTTATGTGCCCTGGCTTGGGTTCACAGGCCAGCACCTTATCCACTGTGCCACCAGCCAGGGCTTAAAAGTATACTTCCAAAATGAATGAATTTTTCCCAACAAAATGTGAGTAATCAACTATTATTAGTAATTAAAATAGATATTCTTACATGCCATGAGAAGTTTTATATGTTCCTTTGAGTTTGGTGAGGGAAAAGAAAGAAGTAGAGAGGGGAAAGAGAAGCTGTTCTTTGTAGTTAATAGTCATGTTTAAAGTGGAAGATGAGGGGGTCAGACCAGTAAAAAGGTCTGGGTACAGATTCAACTTGTAGTTGAAAATTGCCTAGGGAAGGAGGTTGTAAAAAGATCAAACTCTTTTAACAACTACTCCAGAATGATGTATATAATTAGATACCTGGGAAAGCTGCAAAGATGTGTTAATAAGGCAACTTTGATATGCCTCAACCTTCAAAACCAATGCCAGTTCTTCGTTCTGTCATTTCAAGTAAGTGCTTGGTGGTCTACATTCTCAAAGGTTCCTCCTAATTTAAGAAGCGTGGAGGTGATCTTCTGAGAGCCTTTTGTTTATTTAGACATGGGCTTGGTTTCTCCTCCTTCTCGCGGTACTGTGATCTTCCCTTTGCTGCATGCCAGTGGTGGAGACATGGAAGAAGTGGCTGAGCCAGAAAGAAGGAGAACCGGGGGACTGAATGAAGCCAAGCGCTGGCTGTAGGACAACTCAGACTCTCTTTCTGGGTTCTGTTCCCTGTTGCACACAGTTATTCGTTATTTTTAAATCTTAATTTTAATAGCAAAGTTAGGAAACGGGTTAATTTTGCTAGCTCATTTTTCTTAGATGTCCAACTACCCCAAAACAGCAATTTAAAACAACCACTATTTTATGATGCCCACCATGTTATGGTGCAAGACTTTGGGCAGTTCTTATCCTTGTCACTTGGGGGTCTCTTGGTGGATTTCGGCTGGCGGCTGAGTGGCTCATGGGTCCAAGGCCTCTGTGTCTGGCCTAGCAGAGCTACAAATCGGAGCTCAGCAGCAAAGCCGCCTCCCTCTCCACATAGCCTGGTCCCTCAGCATATTCTGGCTGGCTGGCTCAGGGCCCCAAGGGGAACCTGCTGCTCTGGTTAGAGGCCAGGCCTGAGACTGGCAAAGCTGCTTCCAAGCTGAAGGGCTCACTTGAAGAAGTGTCCAAGTATTTGCACTCTTTTATTCCTCCATTCTGTGTTTCTGTTTAAAATTCTCCCTGCTATATATGGGAATTTTCCCTCCAAACCTCTCTATGGCAATTGGCTTATCTATCGCCTGAGGCATAAATCATAAACAAACATTATAAATAGTCAGGCTTGCTGTTACTCAAAGATGTGCAGGGAGGTTAAGACAGAAGTGCCACTTTACCTTATGAAAGTGGCAAAACTGAAGAAAAAATAATAAATTCTAATGCACGCGAACATTGATAGGCACTTGATAGAAAGGGCTTTTTGGTTGTTATTTTTTTAAGATTTTATTTTATTAATTTTAGAGAGAGGGAGAGAGACATCAATGTTTGGTTGCCTTTCACCTGCCTCCAGCTACAGACCTGGCTTGCAACCTGGTTATGTGCCCTGGCTGGGGAATCGAACCAGTGACCTTTGGGTTCTCAGACTGGTGCCTAATCTGCTGTGCCACCAGCCAGGGTGATAGAATGTTTTTTTAAGGTACTTCAGTTATCTTTTTATTTCCTTAAGTCAGTAATTCTACCCATGAGTGTATAATTAATTCTGGAAAATCATTTTAAAATAGAAAAAAACATATTTGTATATGTTTTTCACAACCTTTAAAGACTAGAAATGTGAACATAGAAGATAGGTTTATTTAATATTTAACAATATTTTATTGTATTGGGTAGTCATTAAATTAATACATGCCATGCCTCTATAGAAACATGAATATACTTATAATAAAATATAAATAAAGCTAAAATAAAATTATAACTAATATTATTTTTATATTCAAACTATGTTAACGAAAATACATTCAATAATAATTTTCTTTTAATGACCATCCCAGCTCATAACATAAAGATTAAAAAATATGCAATAAATATCTCTGGCCTTGAACATATAAAAATCTAGTTATGGAAATATAGGATGAGACCAAAGTAGGTTTACAGCTGTGAGTAATGAAGCACGGTGTTTATTCTTCTATTATTATTTGTTAATTATTGTATTGTTGTCCGTATGAACAACTGTAAAACTTTTTTTCCCCACCCTAAGATGTAACAAACATCTTAAATAAATAAAGCATAACTTATACTTTTATTTTGGCATATCACATGACGGGGCACGAGGTGATATCATGGGGCAGGCTCCCCTGGGAACTGACAGCTAGAACCCCGCTCTAGGCTCCCCAGATTCACACGAGACCAGGCAAGGATGTGAAGAGGCCAATTCTAAGGCTCCAAATTGGAACGGGAAGGAGAGAATGATCAGCCCAAAGGTTCCTCCTGGCTTTTTAATTATTTGATTCAAAAATTCTGAAAGTAGTGGCTCATTATCTGTTGTTTAATTCAGAGATGGCTTGAAAAAGAAGAAACTGTTTAGAATGCAGGGTGCTATTGACTTTGGCCAGTAAAGACAAATGTATGATAAGGAAACAAAGACACTTAATTCAACAAATACTTATTCAGCACCTATCGTTCTAAGTATTGGGGGCAGCACACAAAGTGGCTACTCTGTGGAGTTCCTCTAAGGGAGGGGTGGGCATAGACGAGAAACAAAACACAGAAGTAGAATATCTGATTGGTCACATGGGAGTAGGTGCTGTGGAGAAAATTAAGTTAGGGTTAGCAGGACGGTAAGTTTGGAGGGGAAGCTGGCAATTTTAAACAGGGTGTTTGGGGAAGGCCTCTGTGAAAAGATACAATCAAATAAAGACCTAGGGAAAGTGAAGAAGCAGCTCTGAGGATACCAGCAGCGTCCCACTGGAGGGGCAGATCATTGGGGATCTGAGCACATGGGGGGACAGGATTAACTTAGGTTTTAATCGGCTCCATGTTCAGGGTAGATTGCAGTAGGGCAAAGTGGATACAGGGAAACCAGTTAGGAAACTATTGCAATAATCCGGGCAGGATGGTAGCAGGGGAGATGGTGAGAAGTAAGTGCATTTAGGTATGTCGTGAAGGAAGAGGTCGGAAGAGTTGCTAAACACATGGCTGTGTGGTGGAAGAGAAAAAGGGGAGTGAAAGTTGACTTCAAAGTTTTGGCCTGAGATGGAGAGAGGATAGGCTTGGGGATAAGGAAGAAGACAAGAATCAGTTTGGGTGAGTTTAAATGCCTATTAAATAAATGTATGTTGTATTGTGTGTTCACCATCCCAAGCCAAGCCTCCTTCCATCAACATTATCCCCCTATACCCTCTAATGCTTCCCACCACCCCCTTTCCCGCTGGGAAGCACCTTACTCTTGTGTGTGCCCATCAGTTTTATTTTTTTATTTTTTTATTTTTTTATTTTTTTTTGCTGAATGCCTTCACCTTTTCACCTCTGACAGCCGGCTTCCCCTCTGACAGCTGTCAGTCAAGTCTGTGTATCTATGAGTTTGTTTCTATTTTGTCAGCTTATTTTGTTCATTAGATTCCACATATAAGTGAAATCATGCAGTATCTGTCTTTCTCCAATGGGCTTATTTCACTTAGCCTAACACTCTCTAGGTCCATTTGTGCTGTCGAAAAAGGTAAGATTTCCTTGTTTCGTTTTTATGGCCCAGTAGTATTCCATTGTGTAAATGTCGCACAACTCTCTTATCCACTCATCTACTTACAGGCACTCGGGCTGCTTCCAAACCTTGGCTATTGTAAGTAATGTTGCAATGAATATAGAGCAGTTCCATTCTCACTTTTTCATACGTTTAAGTACCCCTATGTTGGGTACATTAATGTTAACAAGGGTTATATCTTCGTGTTGGATTGCTCCCATATTATTATGTAGTGTCCTTCTTTGTCTTTTGCTATAGCTTTTGTTTTAAAGTCTGTTTTGGCAAATACAAGTATTGCCAACCCAGTTTTTTCTTTCTTCATTTCCAATTGCATGAAATATCTTTTTTCTGTCACTTTATTCTGTGGGTATCTTTCATCCAGAGGTGGGGTACTGCATATCCCCGGGCTGCTGCCACAAGTCAGATGGTGTCTAGAGTGTGGACAAAGGACTCAGCACAGGGATCCTGGTGGCTGTCCCTTCTGCTCAGAGCCACAAACCCCAGTCTCTCCTCCCATGACTAGTCCACTCCACCTGCCCTCTGCCAGAACCCAGTATGACTGGCTGCAAATAAGATTTTTCTTGCTGGCCCTTTAAGAGGGCACTAGTGTCTCTAGCAGATTCTTGTCTTTCCCTAATTGACAGAATCCCCACTGATTTTCACAACCAGATGTTATGTGGACACCTCTTCCCAGCTCTGGTGTGCTGGGCTGGGGATCCCCGCTTGGGGTTGAGACCCCTTATTCTCAGGGGGACCTTTGCAACTAAGATATCCTCTGGAATTGCAGCCACTGTGGTAGGAGCAGAACCAGACCTTTGCAAGTCTCTGTGCTTCCTACCAGCCTCACTGTAGCTTCTTCTGTAAATACTTGGTTATAAGACTTCTCTCAAGCTAGCCTTCAGTGCGTTATTCAGGTGGATTGCTCTATATTTTAGTTACAATTCTTGTCCTAGGAGGAGGTGAGTGTAATACTCACCTACTTTGCTGACATCTTGGATCTCAGTATTTCTTATTTTCCATACCTTTCCCCCTCCATCATCACAATTGTTTCTAATTGCTCTCATGGTTGTTTTCTCATTTCATAGAGATTTTATCGAGATCGGTATGTATGTTAATAAAGGAGCAGACTATGAATCATTTACTAAACTAGACACTAAAATTGCTTCTATTTATTTTTAAATGTTCAATTTATATTGGATTATAGACGTAATATTCTGAGAACTCATGGCACCTTATGAAATGAAACTGGTCTGTGAATATATTCATCTTAAGAACACATTGACTGCAATTTGTCACTTAAACCAACTTCTGTCTCCAATGCTACCTAAGACATCTGGTTTTCTTAGTCCCTTAAGAGAGAAAGTGTTTTATTTAAATCACCTTTCCTGATAACTGATCTAAGAGGAAAGAAGAAGAAATAGATATAACTCACTGACAGCCTCAGGATACAGACATTCAGTCTCCATTCCTTTTAGCTTTCTCTGAACATCAGGCTGCCCTCTAATAGGGCAACAAAGAAAACTAAACAAATGGAAAGCAAAATAAATAGCAATCTTTATCCCACTGGAAATAACCATAAATTTTAAAATGCAATCTTGGCCATATCAGAAAAGGATTTCCTTGGTCTGTTTGCATAACTGTATTTTATTCCAGTCTGAACTTTTTTAATTAATCTGGACTTTTTTAGAGACTGTATTGCACACCAATCTTACTTATCCTAAAAATCTTTTGCAAAACATTTCTCCAGCACATTTTACTGTACTGTATATGTTACATGGTATCATCGTGCATACCAAGACTATAGGTTCTAATATACAGTGAATAACAAGACAATGTAATTCCTAGAAGCTGTGTTTTCACAAATGTAGCTTGAAGATGTACTGAGACAGAACACTGAGTATAACTGTGGGACTCATCTTGATGGATATGGGTAGCTTGTTGATTGCCTTGGCCTTGCTGACTAGTCTTCCACATTAAGTCACATGTCCTTTTAGCCCACGTACACCTGTCTCCAATGCCTGGGTCTATTTTACAGCTTTCTCTGGCACTATCTAATGAAGCTATAAAAAGAAAATGTTTCCTTTCCATTACAACAGCAACAAAAATTTCAAGAATGAGGCCACAAAAATACCATACTACATCACAGGTCCCTTCTTAATACTAAGTCTAAAAGTGGTTAGCACCAGGCTATCATATCGGGTCAGAGGCCACAAAATTTCTGAAACCAAACTTTCTTTGGACTTAGCATTTAAATATGATTATTGTCACGAAAATATTAAAGTGAAAAAAGGTACACACAATTTCTAAATGCCAATTTGTTTTGAATTGACTTAATTATTTAGTTACATTTATATTCTGTACTTCTACAAGAATCACTTTTTTCTATTAGACCGTAAACCCTAAAGATTAGAAATCAAGGTATCTTTAAGTTATTTTTATATATGCTAGCATAATGGGACCAGAAGGGGAGTGATATAGTCATTCTTTGACATTTACCAGAAATATGACCTATTTACTAAAAGTGCCACCTGGTACAAGCCCATGGTGATTATATTTTGAGAATGGAAGAAGAGAGAAAATGATGAATTATCTATGATCACTGTTCACTTAAGGATATCTAGCTCCAATTCATAGATAAGATTTCAAGTATTTTGAATATATGAAGAAAAGTAAGCTATAACCAGAATAAATACCAATAGTTTTCATTACCTCCTCCATCATCCAATTTTCTCCTGACTTAAAAAACATAGACACCCTATCTGATGCTGCCACATTTTATACTCTCACAAGATTTTGGTAGATGCCAAATGAAGAGCTCCGATGCAGACCTGCCAGGCAACTGATTTTCCAAACAGGTGGAACTTTTCATGGCCCCACCTGTTTTTCACACCAGGACTCACAGACAGTTCCTTAAAAGCCAGTGGTTGGTCACTGGCCAAGGGAAGGAGCTTTCCAACATGTATAACATTTTTTTTAATGGAAATAATTTAAAACTTCTTAACAACTTTGCTCCATCGCTCCATTTCCCTTTAGGTACAGAGCTGTTGCTTCCTGGAGTCGCGTTCAGGGAATCGGGATTCCCTTGGTCACAGCCATTGAGATCGTCTCCATCTGGATCCTTTCTTTCATCCTGGCCATCCCTGAAGCAATTGGCTTCGTCATGGTGCCCTTTGAGTACAGGGGTGAGCAGCACAAAACCTGTATGCTCAATGCCACATCGAAGTTCATGGAGGTACGAGTAGTTTCAAGGGAATCGGTTGGGGAGGGAAGGGGGCTTCATTTTTCCTTTGCCATCCGCCCACCATGTTGCTATTTCTACATGCCTGGTTCAGTTAGTCGAGCATTCTTCAATTGCATTTAAAAAGATGGTAAACCAGGGCTTAGCTTCTTGAATAGAATAATTATTTTGTTTTTATTCTTGTAGCACAACTGTAGGCACAACTTTGGTTCTGCATGCAACAACTCAGAATTCTGAAAGAGAGATTCATGTGTGTAAAGTGCTGTTTGTTTTTTATAATAAGGAATACAGCACGTGCTAATACTTATGTTACTTGGGGAAATACATGTTGCTCACACGCTTTTTAAAGATAAATTTACTAACTCAAAGTAGGAAGTCATACTTACATGGGTAAGTAATATAAACTTGCAGAATGTTTTTTAAAAGTGCCCCATGTAACAGATTCACCTGGTCCCATTAGTGTGTCCCTGAAAAGTGTAACCACATGAGTGTACTGGGAAGCATTCTTCAAATACTTATTTCCTTTGCAAAGCCAGTTAAAGGTGGACTCAGGAGGAGAACCGAGAGGGTAACTATTTCTGTTAAATCAGCATAATTTAGGGCTTTGATGTAAGTTTCATGCAGCTCAGATTCCACACTTAATCACTTACAGACTCCTCAAGGTACGTTTTCCTAACTTGGAAAATTTAGAAAATGAGCAGTTTTACAATTGACCAGTTCTGCTTACACATTCCTGTCTTAAAATTAAAAGTACTCATGACAGCTGCCAAACTAGCAAACTAAAAATTAAAGTCTGATTAGCTCCTGACTTTTTTTAATATATTCAATCAAAGTTCCATAGTGAAAAACAAAGACGTCAGACGGACACTGTCAGAATGTGGGCCGTGTAAATAAGTGATATAAATATTTCTGAATAAAATACGAGAGAGAAGAGGCTCAACGTATGAGAAAGCTTCCTAACCATTAGCACTGGGCAAAATGACATGGGACACTTCCTAATGAATGAGTCTCTTTTACAGAGCGGTCATGCAAAGGGCAGTAACGCTGCAGGCAGGAAGAACCTAGGAGGTTGCAGTAACGATGAGTTTGAACTAGTGATTGTTTTATTTGGGATTCTCGTTCTCCTCCTGCCCTTTTATCTAGTTTTATTGTTTCTCTTTGTTCCATGCTTTCCTCCTCAATTGTGCTCTTAACAGTGGAGCCCTTCTGATTTTTTCTGTTTGTTTTTTAAGCTCGGTACAGAAGTCTTTCTATAGTAGGATGCAGATCTGGAAATATGTGTACAAACAGATCTGAATAGGCCAAGTCTTGGGAACTTGTACCTCACCTGAGGATAAAATTCAGGGGTTTGTGAACTTGAATGAAAAAGAAGTTACATGTTTATTTTCACTAATTTCTAACTGAAAATTTATCATTCCCTTCTATTATGAAGATAGGCAACAAACTATGATACAATGGTATTTAATAGTACCATAATTTTTTCACTAATAGAAATAACACTTTTTCATACCATATAACACTTGTTATGCTCATTGTTGCTTCAATATTTTGACAGATATTGAAGCCACCATTAAGTCTGTCATTTACTTTGTTAATAAATACCGATATTACTATATTGGAATTTTATTTTGAATAAAGTGATACAATGTCTACGTAACTGATTTCCATTATAACCTTACATATTTTATGCATGTAAAAGAATCATTCTCAGAAGGGGTTATAATCTTTACCAGACTTCCAAAGCTGTCTATGACACAAAAATAGTTAAGAATCTCTGCCCAAAACTTCTTTTCCTCAGGAACCATTTATGGATTATTTTAATAAACATGCTATAAATGTAGCTTACTGTGCCTCTTTCTATATTCAGAAACTGTCTAGTTTTTCACAGAGCGGCATGATTCGTTTTTACTGTGGGAACTGAGTATTACAGGAGAGCTGCATTACCCACAGTAAATAAATAATCTGAAGAAACAGAATAAGGAAAGAAAAGTATTTCCTTCCCAAGTTGATAATTAATTTAGTGGGAAGAAGACTGTAGATATAATTTTCTAATTTCCATTTTTACAGGGTATTTAGTTTTCTTCTTTAGAAAGACATAAAAGGGAATAACCCTGGTGTTTACAAATCCTGCCCACAGGGAGGTAATGCTAAATATGCTTGCAGATAATGTACTCTGTTTTGAGAGTTTCCAGGTGGTAAGTATTAAAAAAGAGTGAGAAGGGGCATGATTATTCATGGCTCTGAGCTGGCTGGCTTAGAGGCCACATAGCAGGCATTCCGGGCAAAGGGTTAATTCCCAGCAACCAACGCCACACAGATAAGCTATTCATAACTTTCCCTGTTTCCAAACAAGATATTCACATTAACTACACTTGGACCGTAACAGTCACAAGTAAACCAGGCACTAGCAAAATTTTGAAGCTTATTAATAAAGCCAGATTACATATTACTTGTGCCTCAGATTCATGTGTTGTGGGCTTTGAAAGGGAATTCTTTTCTATTGATTAGGGCTCTTCTATTTGTATACTTAAAATCAACTTTCATTTATAAAAAGTATCTTTGTCCAACTAATTTTTTTTTAATGCAGTTTATTCGTATGCTGTTTCATAAAGCCAGGGTAACTTCTAGAGTTTCCAATTTAATTGTTTTGAGCACCACCCCCAAGCTCATTACCACCACCAGAGAGTATGAAAATGTAAACCGATCTGCAAACATGAAGAGGTTAACGGTAATGTGCCCTGCTCCCCTCTCCTGTTCCAGTTCTACCAAGATGTCAAGGACTGGTGGCTCTTTGGCTTCTATTTCTGCATGCCCCTGATGTGCACCGCAATCTTCTACACCCTCATGACTTGTGAGATGTTAAACAGGAGGAATGGCAGCTTGAGAATCGCCCTCAGTGAACATCTTAAACAGGTAAGTGACCTAAGATTATGAAAATCTGGCCAAAATTGGTTTGGCCTTGACTTGACAACAAAAGGCTGTATTTTGTAGATTTACCCTGGTCCCCCCAAAATAAAAACACTGGCTTGTTTGCCTGTGTGTCTTGCTTTCTTTATAGTTATAGTATTAGGAATTTCTCTTGTGAAATAGGGAGCCTACTTGGAGGCCGGGCCCAAGTAGGGGGGAACTATGCATTTATTTTGCCAAAAGTATATTGATCACATGCATTCTTGTGTGTGTTGGCTTGGACCTGTGTCAGGCCAAGAAGAAGCATGTGACATTCTCCCCTAGCAAGCTTGGCAGTCTTATTGTGGAAATAAAATACAAACATGAAACCCACTGGAAAATAGAATCGCGAGGCATGGCAAAAGGAGTGTATGCTATAGAAAGCCATGGGGCTGGTGAGGTTAAGTTATGGAGAAACTGCATGGATGCGGGGGACTGACTCATTCATGGAAGGTAAATGGGTCTGATGGGAAAGAAGAGTACAGAGGAGAGAAGACAGGAGTTTAATTACAACACGATGTGGGCACCATCGTTTAGGGAGTGAGAAAGGAAATGAACCTCATTAGAGCAACATCAGCAGCATCAAAGGTAAGGCTCTTGATAGGAGATGGGTTTGGGTACGTAAGAAGAGGTGAAATTTTGGAGAGACCCAAGTTCTAGAACGAATTTGAACATCAGTAGAGGGCTGCTATTGGTCTCTCCAGGGCAGCAAACAGAACAGAGCTGTGAGCCTTACAGGGCAAACCTTGGGTCCTATGCTTGCTGGCTCAGTAACATTGGGACAATTACTGAGTCTCTCTGAGCTTCTAGTTCCTCATAAAATGTATATAATAATACATCAAGGGGGTTACCTAATGCATATAGGCTGTGTAACAGAATCCCTCATAGTAAGTACTCAGAAAATGTTGATAGATACAATTCAAAGAGTACAACTAGGACAATAGGTAAGTTCTAAGTCTCAACAGAGGACATCCAACCACAGCTTTAAAAGTGAATGTGAGTTATTGATGGAACCTGTAAATCTACCCTGTGTAATTATCATGCACAAACTCATTCTTCATCAGCAGACCTTTCCAATTACTATACTTATTTTTCTGAGCTTCGGGTTCTTATCTGTAAATTGGGCATGATAGCATATAAATCAATATTATGATGGGAATCAAAGGAATTAATGTGATTTTGCATACTTAATAGAAGTCTACCATGACATGGGAATGGTAGCTATTATCTTCTATTGAATTTAACAGGAAACTTGTATTGAGAAACTTGAGTAAGAGTTTGTTCAAGCATGAAAATTTCTAGACATAAAACATTAAGCAATTATTACTTCTTATTCCTGCAACGGAGGTAATTGGTTAGAATAGATTTGTGTAAAACGTTGTTTTAAATGTTGATTTTTGTATAGGTATCGTGAATAAGCCTGTTTAAGCTATAAGTGATATCTGCTCTGAAAATAATTAAATAGGGTCTGGGAGCAATAATAATGTGATGCTCCTTCACATTTACATAGCATTTTTCAAGGTTTTGTAGAGCATTCCCATGTGCTTTTCTTACATGATCCCTCCAAGCATACTGTGAGATAGTCAAGACAGACATTATCATTGTACAGGTGGTTAAGAGATTGACTCAACCAAATGGAAATTAGAACCCATAGCTTAGTCAGTCCTCATGCAGAAGATATTGCCTGTGTCACACTCAAAGCTGTAGCAGGTTCTAAAAGTAGAAGAGGAAGCCTGGTTGGAAGACCTTCAAGTGGGACTGTGGGAAAAGCTAGCTCAGCGTGAAAGCCCTTCTACTCTCTGATATCCTGATGGGCTCTTGGGCTCACTTCTTTCATGGTTTCTCAAATTTCTCTTCATGATACTGACAATAGCTTTATCAGGTAGGGATTGTGTTTGGATGCTGGTCACAGAAAACCCCAAATAACATTGAGTAGGCCAAGGAGGGGGTTTATCTTTCTCTCACAACAAAGCATTCAGATGTCATTGGTTCAGTGGTGAAGAGACACATAGGCAAGGGCCAGCTATTTTGCTGACCTGGCATTCAGTATTACAAGACAGATCTACCCTTATATCTGATTTCCAGGCAGAAAGAAAGGGAAGAACACGGATCACATAAGGGTGGGCGCCAAAGGAGTATCCCCGACTTATAAGCAGCTTTTCAGAACCCTCACACAACAACTTCTACTTAATCTAATTGGTCATAGCTGTGTCTCGTAGCCATGCCAATGACCACAAAGCTACATTGCTACAGCAAAGTCAACAATCTGACTGCTAGCAGAGAACATAGGAGAATGGATATTACATAAGCAAACAGCAGGCTGTCATAAATACCGTTGCATTTTACAAAGGGGACAAGCTCAAGGAGGTGACTTCTCTCCTAATACTCTCCTTTTTTATTTTTCTGCATGCACTCTCTTTCATGCCCATGTAAAATGATCCCCCATTCCTGCAATTGGAATCCTTTACTTCTCGTAATCATTGCTTGCTTTATGTGTTCTCTGAAGCATATCCCAGCTAGCCCAATAGTTCCACAAGATTAAAGAACTCCCAGTTCTTTGAGTTAGAGTAGCAATTTGTGATAACTGCTCCAAAATCTTTAAAGGACTCAGTTAATCACGTGGGTTTGTTGTAGGCTTCCTATACTTAATGCTATATGCTTTGAGTTCAACCAGCATTACCCTTCCAAATCCTGTTTTCAATCGGTTTTATTTTGACATGAACTGATCCCAGTTACGAACAAGTTGCATTTTATGTTCCTAGTTAGGCTTCTAAATGCATGCACTGTAATTCTCAAGCATAATGCACCCAAATGACTGGTTGCTGGTAGTTCCCAGCCTATGGTTTTTCTGATCTTGTGCAGACTTGAAAGTATGTAAACCTTCAGCTGGAGTCAGTGCTGGGTCAGCATGTCCCAGCGTTTCTAATCATTGTTGATAATCCTTTATCCTATCCCTGTTTGCAAGCAATATATCTTTGGGAAATATATGTCATTAATCAAAGAGTTTTAAAGCAGAACTACCCCGTGTTGCTGCTGCTTTTTCTTTTCCGTTCCCTATTTTTATTTTGTTTTCTAAACATCTTTGCAGATGTGTCCATTGTTTATCACGGTGGGATCAGTCCCTTTGGCTGCCATGCTGTCGTTAATGCTAGTTAGGGTGGGGGGACAGAGGGGAGCAAAAAGGGGATGGATGTAATACAACAATAATAAAATTAAAAAAAAAAAAAAATGCTAGTTAGGTGCCTGATAATTGAGGCTTTTAGCTAATGCTTTCCTGCATGCAAGGGCCTGTCCCGAAAATATCGAGCCAATGTCAATATAATTAAATTGTTTGTGTGCTCGATACTTTCAGGACAGACCTTGTACACACACACACACACACACACACACACACACACACACACACTCACGCCCAGACTCAGCCATCGTTGGCACAGCTCCAGCCAGTTCCCACCTCTCCCTGCCATAGAGCCTCTGCCCTCATCCTAATAACCAGCCTGAAGCCACCATCCTTATTTGCAACTGCCCAAAAGAATCATTAGCAAATCCTTGATCATGAACTTGGACTTCAAACCTCAGAGGAGGTGGAGAAGGCACTGGAGACAGGCTGTTCTGGTTCTTCTCTGAGCTGTTCTTTCCCTGCTGTCCATTATTTCCTTGTTGTGAAGTTCTTTTATCTAGTAGAAAAACACAGAACTTACCATATTTTTTTCTCTCACTTTCCTTTAGCGTCGAGAAGTGGCAAAAACCGTTTTCTGCTTGGTGGTCATTTTTGCTCTATGCTGGTTCCCTCTTCATTTAAGCCGTATTTTGAAGAAAACCGTGTACGATGAGACGGACAAGAACCGATGTGAATTACTTAGGTACGATCCTATGTTCCCATTAGGAACTTGGAGTTTCTCTGATTTTCACAGTTACGATACTTTTACAAAACCATCTAGCCTACATTCTCAGTAACCCTGAAAATTAAGACAGACAAGTTGATTATTTTTTTCTTTAGCGGACATACCCCCATAACTGACCCCAGAATGTGCACACACTGTATCCATAACCTTGCTACCCTCTACCTGAAACTACGCAACAGTACTCGCCAACCAAGTGGCGAGTCCATGTTCCGAAGCGCTGAAACTGCTACTTAAACCAAGACTTTATGAAAGGTCTGACTGCTACCTGTAAGAAATGGCTTCTGAGCCAGAAACATGCTTATGCCAGAAATAAATGCTCGTTCACAGTTTTAAAAATATGTTCTAATTACTGCATTTTCTTTGGCTGTAGTTTCTTGCTGCTCATGGATTACATCAGCATTAACTTGGCAACTATGAATTCGTGTATAAACCCAATAGCTCTGTATTTTGTGAGCAAGAAGTTCAAAAATTGTTTTCAGGTAAGACTGTTTTGCAAGTAAATACATTAAGTAGCCAACAGGCATGGCTAATTCCAGTTGTAACTATTACTTTCGTCAGCTATGCTTTCAGTAGAAAAGTGAAAATCATATTTTATTAACCAGAAATATGGTTGCATTAAGAGCGTAAGAGGAAAGTAATTTCTATTCAGACAACATTTCCAGAGGTTAAAAATAAAAATAGGTCCCTGGCTAGTGGCACAGGGGATAAGGTGCTGGCCTGAGAACCCAAAGGTCACTAGTTCGATTCCCGAGCCAGGGCACATAACCAGGTTGCAAGCCAGGTCTCCAGCCAGGTCTGTAGCTGGAGGCAGGTGAAAGGCAACCATACGTTGATCTCTCTCTTCTCTGCCTCTCTCCCTTCCACTCTTTCTAAAAATAATAAATAAAATAATTTTAAAAATAAAATAAAAATAACTAAATAACATGCCAATTTAGTACCCTCCTTTAAAAAGAAACCCTGCAATGTGAGCCCTGGGCCATATAGAACACATAAAACCTATTCTTTCCTTATCTTGTTTTAGATTTTAACAATAGTCCAACAGTCTCATTGAAACAGATTCTGTTTCTTGTTAAGAGACCTCTTGCTAAATGCTACCTAATAGCAGATTTAGTAGTAGCCTCTTCGAGGAAAGTAAATGCTTACTGCCCTAGAAATCTGAACCAATGGAATTGAATTTGAAATCAGTTTCCTAAGCCAGCCCACATCCCCAGAAGCTCCATGTACTTCTTATTGAAGTGCCATTTTTCCAGTTCCTGGAATGATTGTAGCCTAGATTTAATCCAAACTGGATTCTGTTGTCTCTAGCCAGGATTTGAGTTCATGGTACATATTAGAAAGCATGGCACAGGGGTCAAGGGGGCGGGCTTTGGGAGCAAACAATCTTGATTTACATTACAGCCCTGCACTTACTGACAAATCCAGGTCTGGGTGGTGCCCCTCCTGCTTCCTTAGTTTGCTGCTCTGTAAATCAGACAATCCCAGTATCTATCTCATAAGTAGGAGTCAACGAGTTAATATATGTTAAGTGCTTGAAACAATAAGAAGTGCTAGATACGAGTTTATTATTATCTGGGGATAGGGCGGACAGGAAAAACACAGCGACTGCCCTCATTGAACTTACAGTCTAAAAGGAAACAGACATATATTAACCCAGAATCATACAAAGAGATAAAACTGGGACGTTTTATAAAACTTGGTAGGAAAACAGCACTAACCAGCTAGGGCTGCGAACGTCAGAGTTGATGCATGAGGCAGGGAGCTGCACCGCTGGTGCACACTGAAGAAATGCCAGGGCTCTCCTAGTCCTGCTACTTGTGCCCACCCCAATCACAGGGCCCTCTCCCTGTGGCCCAAACTGCCCCCCGCCCTGTGGGGGAATAGAGTTAAAACAAGAAACAAGGGAGCTACTTCTTTGCGTTGGAATGGCCAGTTTAGTTTCTACCATGGGACTTCAGACTCCGTAACTAGATCACTGTGAAGGCCCACGTTCTGTCCTCAAATGCATGTGGACGTTTACCCCTTGTTGGTGGGAGTCCCAAGCCATCTGCATTATGCTGGAAACACGCTGGTAGCCTCATGTCTGTCTGCCTGTGTTCCTTCTCCCAGTCTTGCCTCTGCTGCTGCTGTTACCAGTCCAAGAGCCTGATGACCTCAGTCCCCATGAATGGAACGAGCATCCAGTGGAAGAACAATGAACAAAACAACCACAACACAGAGCGGAGCAGCCACAAGGACAGTATAAACTAAACATCTTCGGAAACATCCATCAATATTCCTTCAACTCCTATCAGAGAAAAAGGTCACACCTCAGCTATGTCTCCGGAAGTCTCTTCTCACATGGCCCAGTCCCACCCCTGGGAAATGCTTCCCAAAACACCAGAGTGGACTGGTTTATACCCACAATTTTAATGAATCTTACTTCTTTAATTTATCTAATTTGCATATTCTGCCTTTATATTCAACACTAAAAATGGTGAGAGCTGGTGGGGAAAGGGAGACTATGAAATGAAAACGAAAGACTATTTAGTACTTTTGCATGAAAATAGTTTTCAGGCGCATGACTAGCGTTCAGGGCTGTTCTGTTCATGAGGACTGGTCAGCATGAAAGTTTGGAGATTCTGAAATAGAGATATTTTTGTAAGTGTTTTTGTTTTGTTTTGTTGCCAAACACAGTATGGGCTTAAGTCACCTATATTTGAGATGGTGTTCAGTGCCAGTATTTTTCAAGCATAGTAGCCTAAAAATAATTATTTGAGCTTATTTACACATATTTTGCAAAAAGTAAAAAAGTAAAACCAAATTTAGGTGAACAATAGGTTACTATTTCTCATGTCACTGTTTAAAAAAAAAAAAAAAAAAACCATAAATTCTCAAGCTGCAGCAAATGCAGGCACTAAAACACAAACTGGTAACCACATGTGGCAGTTTAATAGCTGCTACTCAAAGCATTTTTAATAACTTAGCTTTTTTTAGTGATTTTTCATTACAAGTGATCCTGAATGTAGCTTTATGTTCAATTTAAAAGTGCTTGAATCAAATAGTTCTATTTTTCTTAAGTCAAATTGTTTTTATGTCCTTTAAGTAAAATCAATACCATATACCAAAATTTAAATGCGCATGTCACTTAACTATACCCCAGGTTTTCGGTGCAATGCATAGAAGTCTAAAGCATACCTAGGAGAAAATGATTGGATTTTCTAAAAGATTTGGAAATTTTCACTGAGGTTTTATAGTAAGAGTAACATGTATATGTATGCATACACATATATACACATATATACATATGTGCGCATATATATATATATATATATATATATATAGTATACATATCACCTCATATTCTTTTGATTTGTCTTAAATCAAAAGATTTGATTTGTCTTAACTGGTAGTAAGACCTTTTTAGTCATTCTATTTTCCATATAGAAAATATAATTTCAAAGCAGCTGAGTTTATCATGTCAGTGAAATACAATTACCCCCAAAGGCCATGGTGAACTATGGTTCTTCACTTCTCCGGGTTTCCAGTGTGTGTTAAACCCCACTACTGCTCCCACTACTCACACGGCCACCATTTCAAAGGGCCCACCCACAGTGACTTTTGCTGGGCATTTTCCGAGATGTTTACAGACTGCGAGTATAGCAGAAAATCTTTTACCCTGTGTCCATAAATATATATACACAACTATCCATTTCTTTTAGCCAATTTTTCTGTCATTATCTCTATGGAGCGCATTTGTGTGTGTGATATATGCATGTGTGTGATGGGCTGTATGGACTTATGTAACCTAATAATTGTGCCCTGTGCTTGTGCCAAAGCCCACACTCTGAGTGGAATCTAGGTGGTTATTCATCATGACCATCGGCCTCAATCAGTTTTAATTTATGTGTTCAATAAATCTTGTGACTACGTCACCGTTACAAATTGAATACAGGAGGCAGCGTGAAAGGGGACGAGTCATGGGTTAACAAGAAGGTTTTGTATGGTGGGTGGTTTCATAAAACAGTATTTGGGGTTGTATATTTTCCTGTGCTGGAGCAAAAGTCATTCAACTTTCAAGTATTATGTTATCCTAATCCTCAACTTAACTTGGCGATGAAGTTGTCAAGTGGTTGGCTATTATATCAGACTCCACCGGACTTATTGCTGGTGATGAATTAGCTAATTATGTGTATACCTTAGCACAGTCATGTACAAAGTGATAGCAGCCCAAGTTGATCCAGTGGCAGGACACCCTGATGTGTAGTTGATTCCATTGCTTCACTGGTGCGTCACACTCAGTGCTCTACAACATGAGCCATAAGTTCAGACTGTTTCGTTAAGACAGTTGTTTCTTTGTTTATGATGCTTTGTCTCTTGCATATAAAAGAATGCATTTTATAGGTTTAGAAAGTCATAGAATTCTGAATAACCACACAGGCTTCAATGTACATTTTGTTTATGGACTGGTAAGTCACCATGGTTTACTAGTAGGAATATTTCTGATTTCTATTTTTATCACATCTTTCCAAGTAAATCTGTAGAAATGAGCCAAAAGCCAAGGCCCTGCATTGGCAGTGGCCCGTAAATATAAAATAAAGTTTACAGAAGCCTTGCAATGCCTCTTCATTTTTATATAGCTCTTCAGAGAAAAACACTTGGTACCTAGTAATAACCAAGCAAGAAATTTTACTTTCAATGTTTCCTTACTGTGCTGTATTCTCAGCCTACACTGTTGTGCTGAATGCATAACTCACTCATTCATGTCTTCATTCACCTTTCCAGTAAGTTTTACTGAGCATCTATTATGCCCCAGGAATTCTCCTAGGTACTGGAAATACAGCAGTGAAAAAAAGCAGTCAAACTTCCTGCCCTGATGGAGCTTGGATTCTAAAGGAAGGAGTTAAATAAACAATAAACAATTACAGTCCATAAACTGTAATTCAGATGGGTACCTGAAGGAATAAACTCATACGTATCCAACTACTTATTTAACATCTCCAACTGGATGGCTAACAGATCTGCTATTTCTAAAAGTAAGATCCTGGTATCCCTCTAACCTATGCCAGCATAAGATCCCTCTGCTCATGTATCAGGCGGGGTTCTCCCGAGAAATGGAGCCAATATATGTAAGAGAAGATTTATTATGAGAACTGGCTCATGTGATTGAGGGGACTGAGCTATGCTATCATCTACTGTCTGCAAGCTGGAGGGCAAGGCAAACCAAGTCTAGTTCAATCCAAGTCCAAAGGCCTGAAAACTAGGGAAGCCAGTGGTGTACATCCCAGTCTGAGACCAGAAGCCTGAGAATAGTGGAGCAGCCTGCTGGGTTAAGTCCCAGAGGCCACAGGCTGAGAACCAGGACACTGATGTCCAAGGAGAGGAGAAAATGGATGTCCCAGCCCAAGAAGAGAGACAATTCATCCTTCCTCTACCTTTTTCTCTTCTGGCCATCCACAGATGGATAATGCCAGCCCACAGTGGTGAGAGAGCTGCTCAGCTTCTCTCAGTTTCCTGATTCAAATGCTCATCTCTTCGGGACTCATCCTGAAATTACATCCGGAAATAATGTCTTACCAGCTCACTGGGCATCTGGGCCCAGTCAGGCTGACACGGGAAATTAACATCACCGCTCAGTTAGACAGCTCCAACCTTCGAGTTGCCAGGATAAAAACCTTCAAGCCATTCCCATTCCCTTTTCTCACACTTTATACCCAATGCCCCTGTAAATCCTGCCTGCCCCATCTGCAGAATAGGCCCAGAACTTAACCATTCCGGTTGCCTACCCTCACCACCTTGTTCTGAGCAATGAGGGTTTCTTGTCAGGAAAACTTCAATAGGCTTCTATCATGCCTACCTGTTTCCAGCCGTGGAAGCACATCACCCTAATTGGGGCCTATCTCTCAAACGCAATCCGTGGTCGGAAGGTGTGTGCATTTCTGGTCCCAGTTCCCCTTGATGCTGGGCCATGGCTTAAGTAAGCAAAGAAACACATTGACCTTTGCCCCTGTGTTAGTTTTCAGTTTTCTTAAATACACCATGCTAAGACCATCTCATCTAAGGTCTTTACCTTTTGTTGTTGCTGTTTAGATTAATGGGCTTTATGTTTCTTGGAGTGGTTCTAGGCTCATAGAAAAACAGCATGGGAAGCACAGAGAGACCGGGAGTCTCTGCATGTTCTTTTTCCTCTGTCCCTCACACAGTTTCTCCATGACTTACCTCCTGTATTAGTGTAGTAACTATTATTAACTAAAATCTGTCATTCACTTAGGATTCTTTGTGTTGCACAAAGACATAGCAGCTGTTACCCACCATCATGTATCGTTCAGGATAGTTTCACTGCCCTAAAATTCACCCAGTGTTCCACCTTGTCTTCTCTCCCTCCCCTTTCTTCTTGATTTATCTTTTCACTTAATGCAGATGCAGTGAACACCCACCATGTTAGACTGTCTTAGTTGCTGGGAACACGGTGTAACTAAATCAACGCAGGGAAGTACTTGGGAAGTACTTAGTGGTGACTCAGTAGGTCTCAGCATGGGAGACAGAATAGGTGAGAATAGTCAAAAGTCTTTCAACTTCAGCTGGTGACTCCAGTGAGCACAGTGTGCCTTGCTTCTACAATTCTTATTGTAGTGAGCATAACTGTGTCCCTGCTCGGAGAATGGCATCATGGTAAGCAACATAATATTGCCTGCCTTATAGGATGAACTTATTAAGTAAGTAAATACATATTTTTCTCCATCCAAAAATAAACCTACCCAGTAAATTTTAAATTCAGGGAATGAAAGACATTAGACATCAAGTCCAGGAAATGGCCAAGACAGATGTGAGCCTTTCACTGGTCTGTCAACTCTATTGATATTTTAGCACCATTCCTCCTTGCTCGTAATAAAGTATAAAGCACGATGTATGTGTGGAGTGAAGAAAATACACTGCCAGTCCTTCCAAGCCTCCCACACCTGAAATTCTGAGTCTACAATTCTTTTCTTTATAAAAACCTAGTGTAGTGCTGGAGTTATTGATTTTTCTACACATTTCAAGCAAGCAAAGTTAAATCACGGTACAAGTCTACCACATGCAGTTGTTCATTTCTGATTTTCCAGTGGGATCTTTACCTTAAAAAGAAAAAAATTTTTTAAATAGTGTTTGGTGGATTTTTGTTTATTTGTTTGTTTTTCCTTTTAACATTCCTACACCCTCCTGCCACCCTTTTGACTGAGCAGTAACAGACAAGCCAGTGTCTGTATTTGGTCAATGCCAATACTGTCTATGTGTTTTGTTTTTAAATCTGAAAGGAGACAGGGCACAGCTCTTAGAATCAGGGGGTAAGGAAGCACTGAAAATAACTTTGTAGCTGCAAAGGCAGGCTTTTCCCGAGAAGCTTGCTAGCATAGTTCACTTTCGAGGAGAGGGAGCCAGCAGTCCTGCTATCTGTTGGTTTCCCAAGCTTTCGACAACCATGTTACCAGCAGGTTCTGTGTTTCTTCCAGGAGGTAATAAATTAGGAACAGCAGCGCCAAACCTAGATAGAATCAGAAGAGTCATGGAATCTTCCCGAGGGGATACAGAGAATGCCACATATGTTGCCTTTGTGATCCTAAACCCTGGTCCTCCTACCTAATGTGTCTGTGCGGAACTGGTTAGATTCTATTTGATTTGATTCTATGATGGTAGATACAGTTGTATGTGGGGTGTTGTGGCAGATTTCTCCCAGGTGGGGGAAGCCATGGGCCTTGTCGGTACTGTAGTGTCTGTCACATGATCAGAAATCACAGCCCCTAGGCCCCAACAGGGTACAGCCCTGACTCACTCCGTGTCTTCCATGAAGAACAGCCATTTCTCCATGCACTGTGGCCATTGGGGTTAAATGAAGTTAAATTCTTGTGTTTTTAAAAAAATATATCCTAAAATGAGAAAATCTAAGCGTGATCAGGTGAAGGGAGCATACGTGCCCTTTTAGGCCTTTCAGGCTACCCTAGTGCGTAATGGACCGTTAGGCGCTAGGAAACTAAAATGGCAGCCTGAGGAAATAGTGGGGTCAGAGAAAAGATTTTATGTCAAGAGAAAAGTGTTTTTATGACAGAAGAATTGAGGCCAAGGAAAGGCAGCAATCACGTATGGATGAGAAAAAGAAGGTAGTTGATGGGTCAAGATCCCCAGGGAGAACAGAGGCGTTGGAAAGGCAGCCTTGGAAAGCAAGAAAGATTCTTCTTCACTGACTAATTAGCAGCGTCTGTTGCTTTAGGCATGTGATCTCCTGACTTCCAGTTACTCATGAATGTCCTCTGTCTCTATTTTGGGCACAAGGATAAAGACAGGGCCTGATTGGACCATAGGTAGAAGTGTACCATTTTAATCACTCTTTTCATTTCTCTGCCTGGGACCTTTTAGTATGTGTGAGATCTCCCTCCACATAGGCAACCCACACTTTACATTACAAGAACATTCTGGAAAGATACCCGTGCAAGTGCACCTATATGCACGAACTCTTCACCTTGGCCAGTTCCTATCTAGAGAAACTCAGGGAAGACTGGCCCATAGCTGGAGTCAGAAGGGGGTCTCATCCCTACTCAGGGCTACCTCTGGGTGCCAGTAGAAACCATACTGTGTAGCTTGTCTCTATAATAAACATGCTCTATAATTAAGCATGGGCACCTCAATAACACTAATTCTTCTGATACATGAACATGGGATATTTTTCTATTCATTTGTGTCTTCAATTTCTCTCATGAGTGTCTTCTAGTTTTCAGTGTATAGATCCTTCTCCTCCTTGGTTACATTGATTCTTAAGATACTTTACCATTGTTATGCTATTGTAAATAGAATTATTTTCTTTATATATTTTTTGATATTTTGTTGTTAGTGTATAGAAACACAACTGATTTCTGTATGTTGACTTTGTATCCTGCCACTTGAGTGGATTTGTCTAGGAGAAGGGGCAGACAATAGACAAATTTAAATGACCAGGAAAAATATCATTTAGCAATATATGCTGTGCACAGAATTAAAACAGAGTGACGGAGTAACTGGGTGACTAATTTGCATCCTGTACTCAGGAGAGGTCTGAGGAAGTGACATATCAGCTGAAATTAGAATGACAGCCTCTTCCTTGCTGCACACTGTAATCAGCAGAGCCAAAGCTTGCAACATTCTGTGTCATACAACATAATTCCTGGAGGAGAGTTCTCACGCGTAACCTCACAGCATTCCCCAAAGTATTGGGACAACCTGGCAAGTGATCTGAGCATGGTCAGAAGTTATATACCATTATTTTCCTGAGCCAAAGTGGAATGGCTAAGGAGAGTATTAAGCTCCCACAACCCTTCTACTTTTTGATACAAAGCAACCCTGGGAAGCTGGACTGATGACCAAAGTGGGTGGCGGGAAGGAATTGTGCAATTTGTAATGCAATTACTGGATATCAACAGATGATGCAGAAAAACAGAGGGTCAGCGTGGAGGAGGTGTTGAACTCGGGCTTCCTCTGTCCCGCTGACTATGAGGCACAGGGACATTTGGGAATGGAACACTCAGTGCAGGGGGAGGAGATAGAAGACCAGTGACCCCACTTCTCTAGCCATGTAGCTCCCCTCCCTCTGCTTGCAGATACACACTGGTGCTTCTCTGTGTACCCCACCCACCCACACACCAATGGCACGGTGGGGCCTCTCTTCGTAGGGTCTGAGAGTATAACAAACTATCTTTTCAAGGGCAATCATCACCTGCACTGTTGGCCTTTCCATATCTAAATAATAATAAAACCTCATTTTAAAGCAAGACGTCATCAGATTTGCCTTCTCTCCTCTCTAACAGCATCCCAAGCAAATCCCAGAGCTTTTGTGCCACTTTCAGGTATACAGAGAAGTCCCATTTTCAGATGTTGCAATGCCAGCCCGGGTTTAAACCAAAACCTTAACCCCTCATGCCCATCAAAGCTTTTTCCCTTCCTGCAGTTCGGGCCTGAGCCCGCTCGGGGCAGTGGGGTGGAGAAAGGCAGAACTGATCTTGCGCTTTCGTTTCTCTTCCCTTCTTGCCGCAGGACCATCCAGGGACTGCAGAAGGGGAAGGAAGCACTGGACAGGAGCTTAGACTATGGGTGATTCTTTGGAAAACATGTAGTTGGCCTTGCCCTCTGTTGTGGCAGGTGCTCATGGAGCGTGGTAATGAACAAAAGCCACACATGAAGTGACTCAGGTCTCCAGAATTCACCATTTCCTGGCGTGAGCCACATACTGAGTTCACCCTGCAGCTCATGTCTTCTTACCATCCCACACAGCTCCGCTCTTTGGCAGCCAACGCTGTAGCCTCTTTCTGTCCAGGCCCATTCACTCTGGCAGACCAAGCTCGGTCAGGATGGCTGGAGCCTGGCTGCCCCCCAGGGCAGCCACCTGGCCCGAGTCGGACACTCCGGTCCTCTGACTGAGGGTCTGCACTCTGCTGCCACGGGAAATGAGTCAGCCTCCTCCTGGCCTCAGAATTCTCCGTCTCTGGAGCCACCTCTGCACTCCAACTCCAAGAAACACAGGCTCTCTCAATGGTGCGCCTCAGTGCCATAGGGTGGCGATTCCCTAAATCAAAGGTGGCTCTGGGCTTGATTGAGGCAGAAGGAGCTCCCATGGGGTACCGGATGGCCCCCCGCCATCTGTACTCCTCCCACAAGCAACCTCTCCTTATGCAGGCTGTTGGGAGTGATGGTAGCTGTGCCCACCTGGCTTCCTTCTGACAAATCCTTGGCAAACAAGGATCTTTTTAACACCTCGCTACAAAAAGTGACCATACTTCCTTTTCTATTATGGACTATGGCTTTTTCTTTTTTCTTTTTTTCCTTTTTATTGAATTTATCGAGGTGACCCTGGTTGACAAAATTAGACTTCAGGTGCACAATTCTACAACACATCATGTGTGTTCACGGACAGGTGCTTTCTCAGCCTCTCTACAAACTGTCCTCCTGTAATTGCTTTTCATTGAACTCTGGTTTCCACTGAATCTTCTTCTTAAACTTCTTCATTTTTCTTTTTTTTCCTAGTGAATATCATTGGGTAATTTTTTTCAGGTAGAAGAAAATGTCTTTCCCACCCCACCCCCCCGAAACTATTAGAAATGTCTTTATTTTCCCACCATAATGAGTTGATCATTTTTCTGGGTAGAGAATTCTAGGTACTAAGTCATCCCCCTCCAATATTGAAGGTATTGTATCCTCAGTATCCATAGTTGTTGAAGAAATAACTAACACTAACAATGAAATGCTTTTTCACTATAGATAATCTGTTCTTTCGTTTTCACATTTGAGACTTTTCTCTTTTTCCTTGGAATTTTGAGCTTTCATGATGATATTTTTGTCTGTTAATTCATTCACTCAACAAGCTTTTATTGAACAAGTGATAGAGGAGGGCATGTGACATAGCTGAACACAACAGATTAAAATAACATCTTTAGCCCTGGCTGGTGGCACAGGGGATAAGGTGCCAGCCTGTGAACCCGAAGGTTGCTGGTTTGATTCCCTAGCCTGGGCACATAGTGAGGTTGCCAGCAAGATCTCCAGCTAAGTCTGTGGCTGGAGGCAGGTGAAAGGCAACCATACACTGATGTTTCTCTCCCCTCTCTGCCTCTCTCCCTTTTTCTCTGGAAATAATAAATAAAATCTTTAAAAAAAAATAACACCTTCTGTTTGCTTTTGTTCTGTTATTCTTTGCTTGGGCTTCTGTGAGCCTTTTTCTTCTGAGGGACGGAGTCTTTAAAATTCATGGAAATGTATTAATTGCCACTTATTTGGATTTTTATTTGACTCAGGCAGCAAATGTAAGGATTAATGTTTTTCCTTATTTTCCATCTCTTTTTTTTTTTTTCAGCTCTAATGTCTGAAAGATTATCTTATTTTACCTTTTATATTACCAACTTAATCTTTTTTCCTCATCAATTTTATAATTTAGCTAGTCCATGTTTTTTAAAATTTCTATGTGGTATTTCTTGAATTCTGCTTTCTCCTGGTTTTGTTTGATGCATGTAATAATTTCTTAACTACCTCTGAAGATTGTACTTAGAAGTTTTAAAATTATGATCTGTTCCCCAAATTATTGGTTTTTCTCCAGGATCAATTAGTGTTTCAACTTTTGCCTTCCATTTGGTCTTGATTTTACATTGTTTGCTTTCCTCCTATGTCTGATGAGCTATAATCTATTTATATTTATCAATGATGAATGACATTAGGTAGCATAGGAAAGGAGGCAATCTTTCTCTCTAATTGGGTAGATCCATCTCTCCAGTTGGCTCTTCTTCAGGGATAGTAGATAATAGATAAGTGGGCAGAGTTGTATTTCCAGGAAGCCAGTATGGGTAAGGAGCCAAGAACTCTTTTAAATATCAAATTAGAGAAGGCTTTTTAGGGTATTTTTACCCCTGGGAAAAACTTCCTTCTCTCTCTCCTCCTCCATGTTCCTATCTTCCATCACCCTTTTCTTCTTCTTTTTCTTCAGAAAAACAAATTTTCTGCCCTGGCTGGTGGCTCAATGGATAGGCGCTGGCCTATGAACCCAAAGGTTGCTGGTTCAATTCCCAGTCAGGGCACATAACCAGGTTGCAAGCCAGGTCTCCAGACAGGTCCTTAGCTGGAGGCAGGTGACAGGCAACCATACATGGCTGTTTCTCTCCTTCTCTGCCTCTCTCCTATCTCTTCTGTCTGAAAATAATAAATAAAATCTTTAAAAATTTTTCCCCTGTCTGATTTCCAAAATATACAAAGAACTAATGCGACTCAACACCAGGGGGACAGACAGCCCAATTAAAAAATGGGCAAAGGACCTGAACAGACAACTCACTGAGGAAGATATACAAAGGGCCCAGAGGCATATGAAAGAATGCTCAACATCGCTAGTCATCAGAGAGATGCAAATTAAAACTGCATTAAGATACCACCTCACACCTGTCAGAATGGCAATCATCAGCAAATCAA
>PVIW01010789.1:0-41753 GCA_004026585.1 Noctilio leporinus
GCTCTTCCGATCTTTCAGGATTCTTTGGGTATAGTCCAAGTAGTGGAATTGCTGGATCAAAAGGCAGTTCCATTTTTAGATTTTTAAGGAAACCCCATACTGTTTTCCACAGTGGCTGCACCAGCCTACATTCCCCCCAACAGTGCACAAGGGTTCCCTTTGCCCCATATCCTCACCAACACTTGTTGTTTGTTGATTTGTTGATGATTGCCATTCTGACAGGTGTGAGGTGGTATCTTCCTGTGGTTTTAATTTGCACCTCTCTGATGACTAGTGATGTTGAGCTTTCTTTCATGTGCCTCTGGGCCCTTTGTATATCTTCCTCAGTGAGTTGTCTGTTCAGGTACTTTGCCCATTTTTAATAGGGCTGTCTGTCTCCCTGGTGTTGAGTTGCATTAGTTAATTATATATTTTGGAGATCAAACACTTGTCTGAGATATCATTGGCAATTATGTTTTCCCATCCAGTTGGGTCCCTTTGCAATTTGCTGATATTTTCTTTAGCTGAACAGAAACTTTTCAATTTGATATAGTCCCATTTGTTGATTTGTTCTTTCATTTCCTTTGCCCTTGGTGAACTATCAGTAAACATATTTCTGCGTAGGATATCCAAAAGTTTACTGCCTATATTTTTCTCCAGGACCTTTATGGTGGCACTGCTTATGTTTAAATCCTTTATCCATCTTGAGTTTATTTTGGTGTATGGTGTAAGTTGGTGGTCTAGTTTTATCTTTTTGCATGTTGCTGTCCAGTTCTCCCAACACCATTTGTGGAAGAGACTATTTTTACTCCATTTGATGTTTCTTCCCCCTTTGTCAAATATTAGTGGACCATAGAGTCCTGGGTTAATTTCTGGGCTCTCTATTCTGTTCAATTGATCTATATGTCTATTCTTATGCCAGTACCAGATAGCTTTGATGACAGTAGCCTTGTAGTATTGTTTGCAGTCCAGTATTGTGATTCCTCCTACCTTGTTCTTCTTTCTCAAGATTGCTGTGGCGCTTCATGGTCCTTTTGGCTCCATGTAAATTTTTGAAGTATTTTTGTGTCTCTGTGAATTCTGTCATTGGTATTTTAATTGGGATTGCATTGAATCTGTAGATTGCTTTGGGTAGTATGGACATTTTAATGATGTTGATTCTTCTCATCCATGAACATGGTATATGCTTCCATTTATTTGTATCTTCCTTGATTTCTTTCTTCATTGTTCTAGTTTCAAGCCATTGTAATATAGGATGCTTGGAATGATTTCAATTTTCCTGTATTTGTGGAAGCTTGCCTTGTCACCCACAATGTGGTCTACCTTTGAGAATGTTTCATGTGCATTTGAAAAGAATGTGTATTTTACTACTTTAGGATGAAAGATTCTGCATATATCAGTATGGTCCATTTCATCTAGAGTGTTGTTCAATGCCACAATATCCTTGGTGATTTTTTGTTTGAAAGATTTTTCCATTGCTGATAATGGGATATTAAAATCCCCTACTATTACTGTGTTGCTGTCTTTTTCCTTATTGAAGTCCTCCAAGATTTTTCTTATATATTTGGGAGCTCCTATGTTGTGTTCATATATGATTACCAGAGTTATATCTTCTTAGTGGATTGTTCCCATAAGTATTATGAAATGTCCTTCTTTGTCTCTTTTTATGGCCTTCCTCATAAAATCTATTTTGTCTGAGATAAGTATTGCTATTACAGCCTTTTTTTTTATGTCCATTTGCTTGATATATATTTTATTCCATCCCTTCACTTTCAATCTGTGTTGATCTTTTGTTCTGAGGTGGGTCTCTTGAAGACAGCATTTATGTGGGTCATATTTTCTTATCCATTCAGGTACCCTATGTCTTTTGATTGGCCCATTTAAATCATTTACATTTAGAGTTATTCTTGATTTATACTTATATATTGCCATTTTTCCTTTTTGTACCTTTGTTCCTCTTTGTCTCTTTCTTTTTCTTCATTTTTTTTAAAGCAGACCCTTTAGCATTTTTTGCATTGCTTGTTTGGTAGAGATGTATTCTTTTTGTTTTCTTTTATCTGGAAAACTCCTTATTTCTCCTTTTATTTTCAATAAGAGTCTTGCTGGTTAGAGTTTTTCTGGTTGTAGGCCTTTGTTTCTCATTATTTGGAATATTTCTTACCATTCCCTTCTTGCTTGTATTGTTTCTGTTGAATAATCATTTTATAGCCTTATTGAAGCCGCCTTATATGTTATTTGCTGTTTATCTCTTGATGCTTTTAGGATTCTCTTTATATCTTTGAAATTTGCCATTTTAATTATAATGTGTCTTAGAGTGGTTTTGTTTGGATTCATTCTCATTCGGATCCTCTGTGATTTCTGAACTTGAACAATGTTTTCACTCATCATGTTAGGGTAGTTTTCTCTCATTACTTTTTTGAACAGGTTTTCCAGTCCTTGTTTCTCTTCTCCTGGTATTTCTATGATATGGATGTTATTGCACTTCATGTTGTCCTCAAGCTCTATTAAAATATCTTCAATCTTGTTCAGCCTTTTTTCATTCTGTTGCACTGTCGTGTATAATTTTTCTATGTTGTCCTCCAGTTCTCTAATCCGAACGTCTGCTTCCTCTAGATTGCTGTTGATTCAGTCTACTGTACTCATCAATTCAGAAATTGTATTCTTCATTTCCTTCTGGCTCTTACTGATAATTGATCATTTCTAAGTCCTTTTTAATGCTGGTGTACTTCTCAGTAAGTTCCTTGTAGCTCCCCTGGAGTTCTTTGTAGTTTTCTTTGAGCTGTCTAAGCTCATTTAACTTCTCTATCATCATTATTTTGAATCCCATATCTGATAGTTTGCTTGCCTCTGTTTCATTTAGTGATCTTTCTGGGGATTCTTTCTTCTTTTGGTGATGGACTATTTTTTTCTCTCCCCATTTTTAGGTTTTGTTGTAATCCAGTCAGACTGTGATCAGATGCCATGCTAAGGAACTGCTAGGCTGGAAGGATTAATTTAGTTGTACTCCTATTGGTCTGTGATTCACCACCAGGTTCAGATGACAGACTGATTCAGTTGTAAATCAATGAATGGGGTACCAAACTCAGGCCCTGCTGGGCTAAATAGAGAGGTTCAATTGTAATTTAATGGAGCAGCTGCCAGCTCAGGTACAGCTTGGTGGGACAGATTTAGATGTAAATCAATGAATCAGTGATCAGCCACTAGACTCAGGCTCCTCAGCTAGGCAGCAAGATCAAATTGTAATCCAATGAATTTGTGATTAGCCAGCAGGCTCAGGTGGTACTGGGCTTGACTGAATGATTCTGTTGCTATCCAATATATCTGTGATCAGCTGCCAGGCTAAGAGGCCACTGGGATAGCTGAAAGTTTCAATTGTAATACAATTAGTTTGTGATAAGCTGCCAGACCCAGGGACTACAAGGTAGAACAAACCAACTCAGTTATGAACAAATGAATCCTCAATCAGCCACCAGGCTCTCTTCCCACTGTTTGGGACTGACTGTTGACTGAGCTGTAAGTCAGAGAGTTTGTCATCAGCTGCCGGTCCAGGCACTGCTGGTTGAGAGATATCTCTTCAGGTGCCAACTACTGTATATATACTTAGACAGGGCAGGGCAGGAGAAGTCTATTTAGATGTGAATCAAAGAATTTTGATCAGGCACCATGCTCAGACACTGCTGGGTGAGGCAGGTTGCTTCCAGTGGGCGGAGCTATGAGGACCCCTCATATAGAAGCTGCTTGGTGCAGTGTAGTCTGCCTGAGGTGTGAATGATGAGTCAGCACAGTGATTTCCACAGTTGCTTCCCTACTTCTCTCCTCCATGCCACTGCCACAATCTATCCCCAGGTGCCTCACTTTGGCCCCACTCTGCCCTCCCTCTGCTGGAGCCCAGGTTAGGTGGGTGCCAATATATTTTTGTTGTGGTCACCTCAGTAGTTGACTGTCTCCAGCACTCTCTTAGGCTTTTTGCCCTTCTCAGCTGTATCCTGCTCTGCTCTCTACTGTGTTGCTGTAGGCTGGGGAACCCAGCTAAGTGACCAGAACCCACCCTTCTCAGGTAGAGCCCCTGGTTCAGCTCCTTCAGCTCCTGCCTCTGGTGTGGGCCCAGCCTGCCCTCTCACATTTTCATTATTCCTACCAGTCACATTGTGATGATGCATCCTCTTCTGTTTTGTTCATGGTTATAAGGCTTCTTTCCAGTTGGTGTTCTGTTGGTAATTCCAGCTGGCTTTTTCTCCAAAAAAGTAATTCCAGATGCAACTTGGGGGGAGATTGGTGTAGCTCCACCTACTCCTCCACTATCATGCTGGAACCTGAATTTGCATTTCTAAGAGGCTTCCAGATGACCCTGATTCTGGTCCACAAAGCACACCTTATAGCCCCCTCACTATAGTAGAGCACTTTGATGTGGGGAGTGACACCAAGGGCTTTCTTTCCCACATCCCCTGAAGCTGGTGGCTTGCATAAGGGGGTTCCATCAAATGGGTTGTCAGTGAAGTAGATATTTGTGCACTATCTGTGCTTTGTCCTAACAGCAGGGAGCATGTCCCCCTTGTGGTTGGAGGGCAGTGGGATAGTGACCAATCTTAGACATATCCTGGGGATAATAGACCTTAAAACACTGTCATTTTACCTTTTAGATCATAGCCTAACCTGCTTTGTGCAGGAAATGATCTCTTACTTTGCTCAAACCACAGCCATTTGGGACCTCTTAGGATGGCAATGGAGGCTGATCCTAATGAAAATACCAATACTCTGATGTTCCTGAGTCTACTCTGAATGCTTCAGTCAGACTATCCTTTTTAAATCTGCATGAAATCTCTTGATGGATTCTCAGTCCAGAACAAAAGCCAAGGCCATCAGTGCAGGACATCATATAATCACCAGCCCAGTCTTACCTCCTATTCTCTTGCTCCCATGATCACCTGACCAGCACCTCCTTACAGTTCTGCACATATTGCCCATCTTCTTAATCCTTTCACAGCTCCTTGCTAGGGTCTTCCCCAATAATTGCTGTTTAATGTGTCAATAACCTTCTTTCCTGGGCAGTCCTATGTTTCTCAATGGCACCTATTATCCTTTGACAACATACACTTTATATTTTATAGTATTGAATGACTGTCTCTGTCTGTTATAAGATTGCTTTAAAAGAGTAGGAATTGTTTCTGTGGTCCACAGAAAGTACTCAATGTTATTTTGAAACATGTTCTCTTGAAAAACTTATGGGGAGGAAACTTACTGAGAATAAGTATGTCTAGGATGAAAGAATGGGCAAAGAAAGAATTATTTCTCAACTCAGACCAAATAGAACATTTGACCCTATCTGCCCTTTAACATCTTTCTTTAACCTTGTATTTTTGATGCACTAATCTAGGGAATTTTATCATTCCTGCCTCTTCACAAAGCTTCATTTATCAGCATGAGTTTTCAGGACAACCTTCTTCATCATCACCTGATGTAGTTTAAAAAATTCACATTCCAATTCTTCCCAACCCTGAAGGAGCAGAGCCTGGGAATCTGACATAATACAGTCCTGCAGTTATTATGATTATATACCTTAATGTTTGAGAATTCTTAGTTTTAATTAATTACTCATTAGATATTATGGCTAAGCAGGTTCACAACAGTGCCTGCAAGAGCTATCTGAAACAATGGATTCTCGGGGCTCATGGGCCTTCTTCTCTATGGAAAAACCACCCAGGTCTGTATGCTGCTCTGGACAAAAGTCATATAGCCAGGCCCAAGGAGACAAACAAATCCCTTCATCTAAGAAACTACAAATAAGAGCAGTTTCCATATATTTTCTTCCAGCAAACCCTAAGATTCTGCTTCCAGTCAACTATTACTAAGTAACTCCAATGTAGAAAGGGGACACTGAGGTCCCCAGTCCTCCAGCCAGTCTACTTCTGCATTAGTTGTGTTTCTAGAAGCCTGGAATTCTCTCTGCTCATCCCCTGTCATGCTGGTTAATTTATAAGACCTGTCCTTCTGAAGACTCTATTTCTAATTGGGATCCTGCATTAAAGATGTTGAATGCGCAGCCATCACATTACTGGGTCTGATGAATCACTGCACCCTGGAAACTCTGTGACCTACAGTGGAGACCTCTAGATACTACACAGCATAGATTCAAATTCAAGTCAAGAGCATGATAATTGTGTTACTTGGGGCATGTCTTCTGGTTCCCAACTTAGCTTACCCATAGTGTCTGCCCAATAGCAAACCCAGTTTTCCCCAACCCTGGTTTCACATATCCCTGACTTCCTCCTCTTCACACTATACCAAGTGTCTGGCCCAGTCCAAGAGACTACGACAAGTTTAACCTTCTAACGGAAAGTTCAAAATTATTGGTTAGGATAAAAACATCAGAATCAGACCTAAGGTGAAATGGTTAGATGAAGATGGCATAAGCAGAGAACTTAGGTAAACTGAGAGCTCTTTAGAAAACTTATTCTGTACCAGAGCAAAGGAGAAATCTTCTGTTTGAGGGATGACTATGGGGAAATGTGAGTGTGACTATAAATGCAAAAGACAAAAGGAAGCTTATCAGGATAGAAGCCAGTAAGCCAACATTTTTAGTTGAAAGTCCAAACTGAGATCAAGAAGCAGAGTGGGAAGGGGACAGAGGGAAGGAAAAAGGGGACAGATGTAATAAAACAACAATAAAATTAAATTAAAAAATAAAAAGTAATAATAAAATAAATTTTTTAAAAAAGAAGCAGAGTGCCCTGGCCCTTACTAGGAATCAGTAGAACCAAGGCAGGTAATGTTAGGAAGACCTACATCATGTATGAGTGTGTTAGGTTAAGGTCCTGAAGTCCAAGAATGGAACCATAATATCTGGTAGAACTCAGGAGATAGACAGAGATCCAGAGCTCAGTCCACAGGCTGAACATGATGAGATGCTACGTGTCTTCCCCCTTAGTACCTGCCTGCTCATAGATTGGAGACTGAAACAAAACCCAGCATGAAATATGAGTGTCCTACCAGCATAGCTATAAGACTTGGCTGTTGCAAGAAGAAGCCCTTTTCCAATAACTATTAAGTCCTGTGAAGATAAACAGATCGAGTAAACTGTTTGAGCAATTGACTCAGCCATCATGATAACAGCCCAAATCCAAAACTCTTAATAAATGTATGCCATCTGATTGGGAGCCTTAGGATTACACTGGAAACCACTCAGTTATCAATGTGGAGGTCCACTAGCTTTGGTGCCCCCAGTGGGAAGTAGACTCAATACATCTCCTTCAGAAGTTTACTTACAAGCATGAAATGCAGCTACAAGTCTGAGAGTCATTATCATCCAGAGTAGCTTATTATAATTATGACTTTTACATGTCATGAGAAGTATCCATTTTTGAGATGATGGGGAAAAGTGGGGAGCAGATAAGCAGGCTGTGATAACAATTTATCCAGACTAGGCAGAGGGTGACTTATGCCATACTGACCTGTGCCCAACATGGGCTGGGCGCAGTTGCAGGAGCTGCTTCAGGATAAGGATGATGACTGAGGCTGGTCTGTATGTGAGAAAACTATCCTGAAGTTGAAGCTGGTCCAAGGGATAAATGGGAAGGAAAACCCCACATGTGTTGGTCTGGTTAGAACAGAGCCTGTGAATACAAAAAGGATCTCAGGGAGCATATGTATGTGATCAAATCTCTTCTGAAATTTGCAGCCATTCTGCTCAATTTAGGAGACCTTTGAAAGACATACACCACCCTGCTTGTTTCCAGACAGTTCTGGTTGACACATGTTGTTACAACATAGTTGTTGGCAGGATCCATTTTCCTCCCTCAAATGTCTTCTGGGAAGAGGAAAATGGGTGGTTCACTGAGATAGAAGAACCCAGATAGATCACAAAAGCCATGTGGAAACAGGTGCAGTGCAAACTAGCCTCTGCTGCACATGGAGAAATGTCCTTAATGTGGTGGATCTCAAAGGCAGTGTCTATCCTAGAGTGAAGGCTTTCTACTAAAACTAATTTTTCTCCTCTATTCCTTTGATGCTCTGGCAAATTTGGAAGTTTCCCTATCAGCACCAAACAAAGAACTCAAGGCTTGAGAACAAGCAGTAATTTAATATAATTTGAAAATGTTTTTAAAAGGCTTTTAAAATAATTTTTTAGAGAAAAGGTTAGGGAGGGAGGAAGAAAAGGAGAGAAACATCAATGTATGGTTGCCTTTCACCTGCCTCCAGCTAGGGACCTGACTGGAAACCTGGCTTGCAACCTGGTTATGTGCTCTGACTGGGAATAAAACCAGTGACTTTTGGGTTTGCAGGCCAGCACCTATCCACCATGTAGGGCAAATTTGAACTCTTAAAAGTGGTTTTCTTCACAGCAGCCCTAGCCCTGTTTTTTTGGCATGGTCCTCAGAGTTTGCCTTACTACCCAAGGTAGAAAGACTTTACAATCTACCCTCTTCTGGGCACTATGTGGAGGTTACAGAAAGCCAGGACAATGACAACAAAGAATGATACTGGTTTAGAAGGCAAGGTTAGGGTGTGAAGATAAGCTTGGGATCTATACAAGGCTGATATAGAAAGGCAGGAATATAAATTGAAGGCAACTCTGTGCCAAGAGCTGTGTGGGTATCTTTCCTTCCTGCACTCTAGATGTTGGGCTAGTAGAGGTCTTGACCCTGCTGCATTTCATCTCAGTATTGTTACCACTTTCCCTACTATTTAAGGGAAACTAATAAGGGTGACAGTTTTTAATTTGGTTCAATTTTAGTGGATTGAAACAAAAATTTCTTCTATGGCAAAAATATAATAATTCCATAGTAAAATAGCTTTCTGGCTGTAAGGCAGCCTCTCACTAAATTTGAGATACTTCAGTTCATTTGTGAGTGTTTACTGTAAGAGGAGGTAAATCTATGCTGACAGGCATTGTGCTAAGAAGAGTGCCTCACTCATAGTAAGTGCATTCAACATTTGTGGGATATCACTGATTCTCTGTATCTTTCATTTTCTCTAGTTCACTGTGGAGTTTGGTTATTCCCATCTCACTACATGATTATCCCCCTGCCCCTAATATGAAGACATGTGAATTTGTCACCTAAATTCCAATGATCTCCCTGATTCATCAAGAGAAAACCAATCAGAGAAGTAAAGATGCTTCCTAAAGTAGTGCTGTGCCTGCTACAGGCATAGACTACATCAGATTGGTCACCACCCTTTTTATCCTGACTGTCAGTGACATTAGACAAGTTTAACGTCTTGATTTCAATTTTTAGGTAATTAAAAGTCACACTCCCAGCTATTCTTTGGATTACTGTACTCTTCTTATGAGTGGTCCTGATCTTTGCAAGAACAGAGAGGGAGTGCTGTAATGCGCTGTGCAAATGATGTCATCATTGGGCCATTGAATTTACTTCTCTAACTTCAGAATGGCAGAGCAAGCCTTATATATGATTTATGTTCAACATGCTACACAGGTGTTTCCTTATTGGAGAAATGAGGAGTCTTGTCACTGATATGACTTACCTGTCACTTAGAGCATCATGAGTCTATGATATTGGGTTGATAGATATTATATCTATATAATATATATTCATTATATTACCTTATTGGTATGCTTTATTTGAGTAAATAGGTGAATACCTCACTTTTCTCATTTCAATCTTGATGGAGGCTCTGCTCACTCTTAGGGGTGGGAGCTTTCAGCCATGAATTAAAATTAGCAAGCTCTTGATTCTAGAGATTCCAGCCCTGAGTTATCCATTGGATAATCCAAAAATATTTGCCAACAATATGACATGTGCAATGCATTCTGTTAAATGTTATGAAGCATACAAGAAAATAAAAGATGTGCTCTCCAACCCTTGGAGGAATGCTAATCCAGTTAATGGCACCTATAGTTATTAAATTTTGATTTTACAGAAATTTCTTGAAAAATTATTAAAGTATCCAGGTTCCACCACCAAAGCTCTTGATTGGGTGGATCTAGGTTTAGACTAAAAATTTGTATCTTGAACAAGGTAATTCTAACACACAATGGTGCAAATCCTGATGCTTAAGAAGCTCTAACTTGTAGATGTAAACTTCAGAAGCAGAAAGGTAACTGTGGGGAATGGGGTGGCAAATTCTCTGTCCATCTCTGAATCACAGTGGGTCTCTCAATCTGCCTTTACTTTGAGAATTAGTTGAAGAAAAATGGGAAACTTGAAGTTCTGACAATATGACCCATATGATTATAAAGGAAATTATCCCAATTTTGAAATCTATACATAGCAGTTAAAATAGAATAAAATGTAATGCATAGCCAAGTTTGCCAGAAAGCTAATAAAAATCAACAGTTGCCAGAAAGGTGATATAACACATTAGAGTAATAAGGGACTGATCTGATATGCACCATCCCTGGGAAGAAGAGGGAAATATATAGGGACTTTCTTTTTTTAATTTACTTTTATTGTTGTTGTATTATTACATCCATCCCCATTTTGCTCCCCTCTGTCCTCTTCACCACCCACCTACACCCCCACAAAGAAAATCCCACATGTTGTCCATGGTTCCTCCATACTGGGTTCTTGTCTAAACTGCTCCCCTTCCCTGTCTCTTCCTCCCACCTCCCCCCAACCCCCTTCCCCTTGCCCACCGAAGGCCTATTCACTGTATTGCTATATCTGGTTCTGTTTTGCTTGTTGTTAGTTTTGTTCATTATTGTCCTGTAATGGGTGAGATCATATGATATTTGTCTTTCACTGACTGGCTTATTTCACTAAGAAGGAGTTCCTTCTTTCTTTCTGCTGTGTAGTATTCCATTGTGTTAATGTAGCAAATTTTTTTGATCCAATCATCCACTGATGGGCAATAAGGCTGTTGCCATCATTTGGCTATTGTAAATAGGGCTGCTATGAACATAGGGGTATATATGTTCTTATGAATTGGCGTTTCAGGACTCTTTAGGTATAGTCCTAGTAGTGGAATTGCTGGATCAAAAGGCAGTTCCATTTTTAGTTTTTTAAGGAAACTCCATATTGTTTTCCATAGTGGCTACACCAGTCTGCATTCCCCCCAACAGTGCACAAGGGTTCCCTTTGCACCACATCCTCGCTAACACTTTTTTTTGTTGTTGATTTGTTGATGATTGTCATTCAGACAGGGGTGAGGTGGTACCTTATTGTGGTTTTAATTTGCATCTCTCTGATGGCTAGTGATGTTGAGCATTCTTTCATATTGCCTCTGGGCCCTTTGTATGTATTTCTCAATGAGTTGTCTGTTCAGGTCTTTTGCCCATTTTTTTAGTTGGGCTGTCTGTCTCCCTGGTGGTGAGTCACATTAGTTCTTCATATATTTTGGAAATCAAAACCTTATCTGAGGTCTCATTGGCAACTATGTTTTCCCATATAATTGGTCCCCTTTGAATCTTGCTGGTGGTTCTTTTAGCTCAACAGAAAAATTTCAATTTGATATAGTCCCATTTGTTGAGTTGTTCTTTTATTACTTTTGCCATGGGTGAAGAATCAGTAGTCATATTTTGATGAAGGATATCCAAAAGTTTACTGCCTATATTTTTCTCCAGAACCTTTATGGTGGCACTGCTTATGTTTAAATCCTTTATCCATCTTGAGTTTATTCTGGTGTATGGTGTAAGTTGGTGGTCTAGTTTTATCTTTTTGCATGTCCCTGTCCAGTTATCCTAACACCAATTGTTGAAGAGACTGTTTTTACTCCATTTTCTGTTCCTTCCTCTTTTGTTGAATATTAAGTGACCATAGAGTCCTGGGTTTATTTCTGGACTCTCTATTCTGTTCCATTGATCTATATGTCTGTTCTTGTGCCAGAACCAGACTGTTTTGATGACAGTAGCCTTGTAGTATTGTTTGAAGTCCGTTATTGTGATTCCTTCTACCTTGTTCTTCTTTGTCAAGATTGCTGTGGATATTAGTGGGCATTTTTGGTTCCATATATATTTTTGAAGTATTTGTTCTATTTCTGTGAAGTCTGCCATTGGTATTTTAATTGGGATTGCATTGAACATGTAGATTGCTTTGGGTAGTATGGACATTTTAATGATGTTAATTCTTACCATCCACAAACATGGTATATGCTTCCATTTATTTGTGTCTTCCTTGATTTCTTTCTTCATTGTTCTGTAGTTTTCTGAGTACAGGTCTTTTACCTCCTTAGCTATGTTTATTCCTAGGTACTTTATTTTTCTTGTTGCTATGGTAAATGGGATTTGTTTTCTCACTTCTATTTCTGATGTTTCATTATTAGTATACAAAAATACTTGTGATTTTTGGATATTGACTTTATATCCAGCTATTTTGCTAAATATGCTTATTAGGTCAAGTAAGTTTTGGTGGGGCTTATCTGGTTTTGTATATACACTATCATATCATCTGCAAATACTGTTAAGTTTGACTTCCTCCTTTCCAATTTGAATACCTCTGATTCCTTTTTATTCTCTGATGGCTATAGCTAGAACTTCCAAGACGATGTTGAACAGAAGTGGTGAAAGCAGACAGCCTTGTCTCATTCCTGATCTTAGGAGGAAAGCTTTTAGTTTTTCTCCGTTAAGTATGATGTTGGCTTCAGGTTTCTCACATATGGCCTTTATGATGTTGAAGTATGCTCCCTCTATTCCCATTTTGATGAGGGATTTTGTCATAAATGGTTGCTGTATTTTATCAAATGCTCTTCCAGCATCTATTGATATGATCATGTGGTTTTTATCTTTCAGTTTGTTGATGTGGTATATTACATTTATTGATTTATGAATGTTGTACCATCCTTGCATCCCTAGGATGAAACCCACTTGATCATAATGTACCATCTTTGTAATATACTGCTGAATCTGGTTGGCCAATATTTTGGAGAATTTTAGCATCTATGTTCATCAGAGATATTGGCCTTTAGCTTTCTTTCTTAGTTGTGTCTTACCCTGGTTTTGGGATTAGAATAACATTGGCCTCATAGAAAGAGTTTGAGAGTCTTCCCTCTTCTGTATTTTTTGGTATAGGTTGAGAAGGGTAGAAGTTAGTTCTTCTTTAAATGTTTGGTAAAATTCACCTGTGTAGCCATCTGGTCCAGGGCTTTTGTGCTTTGGGAGATTGTGGATTACTTCTTTAATTTCACTAGTTGTTATTGGCCTATTCAGGCTTTCTGCTTCTTCTGGACTTAGTTTAGGTAGATTATACATTTCCAGGATTGTGTCCATTCCACCCAGGTTGTCATATTTCCTGTCATATTGTTGTTTGTAGTAATTTATTACAATCTTTTGTATTTCTGAAGTATCAGTTATGATTTCTCCTCTGTCAGTTCTGATTCTGTTTATTTGTGTCCTCTCTCTCGCTTTTTCTTCATGAGTCTGGATAAAGGTGTGTCAATTTTGTTTATTTTTTCAAAGAACCAGCTCCTGGACCTGTTGATTCTTTGAATTGTAGTTTGAATCTCTGAGTTATTTAGTTCTGCTCTGATCTTGATGATTTCCTTCCTTCTACTTGCTCTGGAATTTGCTTGTTGTTGCTGCTCTAATTCTTGCAGCTTTATGGTTAGGTTGTTTGTATAAACTTCTTGTGACCTTTTTATGAAGGCCTGTATTGCTATAAATTTCCCTCTGAGTACTGATTTTGCTGTATCCCATAGGTTTTGGCTGTTGTGTGTTCATTTTTATCTTTTTCCAGGAACTTTTTGAGTTCATCTTTGATCTCATTGTTAACCCATTCATTGCTTAAAAGCATGTTATTCGGTCTCCATGAGTTAGAGAATTGTTGTTTTTTTCCTTTGAGATGGTTTCTAGTTTTAAGTCATTGTGATCTGAGAAGATGCTTTGTATGATTTCAATTTTCCTGTATTTGTGGAGGCTTGTCTTGTGACATACCATGTGGTCTATGTTAGAGAATGATCCATGTACATTTGAAAAGAATGTGTATTTTGCTCTTTGGGGTAAAAGACTGTGTATATGTCAGTTAGATCCATTTCCTCTAGAGTGTTGTTCAATGCTACAGCATCTTTTGGGATTTTTTGTTTGGAAGATCTGTCCATTTTTGATAGTGGGGTATTAAAATCCTGTACTATTAGTGTGTTGCTGTCTACATCTTTCTTAAAGTCCTCCAAGATTTTCCTTATATATTTTGGAGCTCCTACATTGGGTGTGTATATTTTTACCAGAGTTATTTCTTCTTAATTGATTGTTCCCTTAAGTATTATGAAATGCCCTTCTTTATCCATTTTACGGCTTTCATTGTAAAATCTATTTTGTCTGAAACAAGTATTGCCACTCCAGCCTTTTTATCATGTCCATTTGCTTGATATATATTTTTCCATCCCTTCACTCTCTATCTGTGTTCGATCTTTTGTTCTGAGGTGGGTCTCTTGAAGACAGCATATATGTGAGTCATGTTCTTATCCATTTGGCTACCCTATATCTTTTGATTGGTGCATTTAATTCATTTTCATTTAAGATTATTATTGATTGATACTTATTCATCGCCATTTTCTCCCTTTGTGTCTGTATTCCTCTTTGGCTTTCTCTGTTTCTTATTTTATTTATTTATTTATTTATTTTTAAAGCAATCCCTTTAGCATTTCTTGCAATGCTGGTTTGATAGAGATGTATTGTTTTAGTTTTTTTTTTTTGTCTGAGAAGCTCCTTATTTCTCCTTCTATCTTGAATGAGAGCCTTGCTGCATAGAGTATTCTTGGTTGCAGGCCTTTGTTTACCATTACTTGAAATACATTTTGCCATTCCCTTCTGGCTTGAACTGTTTCTGTTGAGTAATCATTTGATAGCCTTATTGGAGCCCCCTTATATGTTATTTGTCATTTCTCTCTTGATGCTTTTATGATTCTCTCTTTGTCTTTGAATGTATATGGAGCCAAAAATGCCCGTGAAAAGCCACAGCAATCTTGAGAGGAAGAACAAGGTAGGAGGAATCACAATACTGGGCATCAAACTATGCTACAAGGCTACTGTCATCAAAACTGTCTGGTAGTGGCATAAGAATAGACATACAGATGAATGGAACAGAATAGAGAGCCCAGAAATTAACCGAGGACTCAATGATCAATTAGTTTTTGACAAAGGTGGAAGGAACATAAAATGGAGTAAAAACAGTCTCTTCAACAAGTGGTGTCAGGAGAACTGGAAAACAAAATGCAAAAAAGATAAAACTAGACCACCAACTTACACCATACACCAGAATAAACTCAAGATGGATAAAGGAAATAAACATAACCTGTGCCACCATAAAGGTCTAGAGAAAAATAGAGACAGTAAGCTTTTTGATATCCTACACAGAAATATGTTTACTGATACTTCACCAAGGGCAAAGAAAATGAACAAATAAACAAATGGGACTACATCAAATTGAAAAGTTTCTGTTTAGCTAAAGAAAACAACAGCAAAATTCAAAGGGAACCAACTGTATGGGAAAACATAATTGCCAATTATACCTCAGACAAGGGTTTGATCTCCAAAATATATAAAGAACTTATGTGACTCAACACTAGGGAGACAGACAGCCCAATTTAAAAATGGGCAAAGGACCTGAACAGGCAACTCACTGAGGAAGGTATAGAAAGGGCCCAGAGGCAGTATGAAAGAATGCTCAACATCACTATTCATCAGAGAGATGCAAATTAAAACCTCAGTAAGATACCACCTCACACCTGTCAGAATGGCAATCATCAACATATCAACTAACAACAAGTGTTGGCAAGGATTTGGGGCAAAGGGATCCCTGGTGTACTGTTGGTGGGAGTGCAGGGTGATACAGCCACTATGGAAAACAGTATGGAGTTTCCTCAATAAACTAAAAATGGAACTGCCTTTTGATCCAGGGATTCCACTACTAGGACTATACCCGAAGAATCCCGAATAACCCATTCATAAGAACTTATGTACCCCTATGTTCATAGTAGTGCTATTTACAATAGCCAAGGGCTGGAAACAGCCTAAGTGCCCATCAGTGGATGATTGGATCAAAAAACTTTGGTACATTTACACAATGGAAGACTACATAGCAGAAAGAAAGGAGGAACTCCTACCCTTTACAACAACATGGATGGAACTAGAAAGTATCATGCTTAGTGAAATAAGCCAGTCAGTGAAGGTAAAATACCATATGGTCTGACCCATTACAGGACAACAATGAACAAAACTAACAACAAGCAAAACAGAACCAGATATATGAATACAGTGAATAAGCCTTCAGTAGTCAGGGGGAAGGGGATTGTGGGGAGGGGGGAGGAAGAGGCAGAGAAGAGGAGCAGTTTAGACAAGAACCTTGTTGGAAGAACCATGGACATGGTTAGCAGTTGGTGTTGACTTGGGGTGGGGGGATGGGTGGGTGGGAAAGAAGACAAAGAGGGAGCAAAAAGGGGATGGATGTAATTAACAATAAAATTAAATTAAAAAAAAAAGAAAAGAAAACTTTACCTGTAGTAATGCAGGTACAAGTAATATACAAAATTGTACCTCATTTAGTAAAATCTATTTATAACAATATCATTTTAAAGTATTCATAAGTTAAAGTTGGTTCTTATCCATTTAACTACCCTTTGTCTTTTGATTGGTGCATTTAATCCATTTACCTTTAAAGTTGTTATTGATTATCTATTTTGCCCTTTGTACCTGTGTTCCTATCTGTCTCTCTGTTTCTTCATCTTCTTAAAGCAGACCCTTTAGCATCCCTTGCAATGTGGGTTTGGCAGAGATGTATTCTTTTAGTCTTCTTTTGTCTGGGAAACTCCTTATTTCACTTTCCATTTTGAATGAGGGCCTTGCTGGGTAGAGTATTCTTGGTTAAAGGCCTTTGTTTTTCATTGGTTGAAATAGTTTTTGCCATTTCCTTCTAGCTTGTGTTTCTGTTGAGAAATCAGCTGATAACCTAATGGGAGCCCCCTTGCATGTTATGAGCTGTTTCTCTCTTGCTGCTTGTAGGATTCTCAATTTGTCTTTGAAATTTGCCATTTTCATTATGATGTGTCTTAGAGTGGGCCTGTTTGGGTTCATCTTCTTTGGGACCCTCTGTGCTTCCTGAGCTTGCATGACTTTTTCTCTCCTCAAGTTAGGGAAGTTTTCTGTCATTACTTTTTCTAATAGGGTTTCTATCCCTTGCTCCTCCTCTTCTCCTTCTGGTATCCCTATGATATGGATGTTATTATGTTTCATGTTGTCCTTCTGCTCTCTTTAAACCTCTTCATTCTTTTTCAGTCTTCTGTCATTTTGTAGCACTGACCGGGAATATTTTCCTACATTGAACTCCAGCTCACTGATCTGATCCTCTGCTTCCTCTAGCCTGCTTTTGACTCCTTCTACTGTGTTCTTCAATTCAGAAATGGTATTCTTGATTTCCTCCTGGCTCTTATTGATGGTTTCTATGCCCTTTTTAATGCTGGTGCAGTTCTCAGTAAGTTCCTTGGGGTATTTGTAGTTTCCCTGGAGCTTTTTTTAGTTTTCTTTGAGCTTGCTGAGCTCAATGAGCTTCTCTATCATCATTATTTTGAATTTCATGTCTGATAGTGTGCTTGCCTCTATTTCACTTCGCACTCTTCCTGGGGATTCCTCCTTTCCATTTGCTGAGGGTTTATTTCTTTGTCTCCCAATTTTAGGTGACTCTTGTTTGCTTCTGCTTCTTGGATAGGTCTGCTTTGACTTACTGTCTTAGTGGTGTGACCTTCTATGATGTAGAGGTGCACTTTTATTACTTTCTGGATCTGTGCTTGGTGATGACAGCTCGTGTCCCAGTCTAGGCCTAGTCAGCCAGTTGGAGACTACCAGAGATCCACTGTCTTTGTCTCCTTTAGTTGTTAATACAATCAGTTTGTGATCAGTGGTCAGTTTTAGGCACCTCTGGGAGGGGTAGATGAATTCAGTTGTTAATCCAATCAACCTGTGGCATGAGGTCAGGTTTAGGCACTGCAGGGTGGGGCAAATTAATTCCTATGGGTGGGGCTGTGATGTCCCCTTAGGCTACCACCCTTTGGAGAAGAGTAGTCTGCTGGCTGTATGGGGGGGGGGGGTCAACACTGGACTCATGGGCTGCTCCCTCTCTTCCCCCTATAGCCACTGCCCCAAACTTTCCCCAAGCATTTCTAGTCCACTCTGTCCTTTCTCCACCAGAGCCAAGGGAAAAGTGGGTGCCACTGTATTTTTGTGGATGGTCCCTTTAAGAATTCTCTCTCTCTGTCAAACTGGCTAAAGCTGGCGGTTTTTTGCTTTTCACAGCTGGATGCTATTTTACTCTCAGCTGTATTTCAGTAGGCTGGGAAGTCCAGTTGGGGGTTTAGATCCCACCCTTCTCAGGTGGAATCTCTGGCTGCTAAGATGTGTCCCTTCAGCTGCCACCAGTGGGAGCCCAACCTACCCTCTCATGTCTCTGCACTTTCTACCAAACATGTTGTGATGAAGTGGCCTCTTCTCTTCTGTCCGTGGCTATAGGACTTCATTCCAGCTGGTGTTCTGTTGGTTATTCTGGATAATTTCTCTTTAATTAACTTGTAATTCTAGTTTGACCTTGGGAGGAAATTGATGTAGCTCCAATTACTCCTCCACCATCTTGGTTTCTCCTCAAAGCACAATATATTTTAGGAACCTAACAACCATGTTATATAGGGTTTACCTATAAATACAAAAACAAGGGCACAGAGAACTCTCCTCCCTGTGTGAACCCTTATTTCCATCTGCTGGTCACTCAGGGCTATTGTGTCTTTAATGCTTTGTGCTCTGCAGCAAATGCTTATTTGCATTAATGTAAAGTTAATACCTGGAATGGGGTAGTAAATGGTATCTTTCTTGTTCTCAATGTTTAGCTGAGGTCTTGAAGTTAAAACAGAGTTGTAAAATGGTGACAAGTTTTACAAGAAGAAGCTAGATCCTCAGTATCTTGACTTACAATTAAACTGCATCTTGATGCCACCACCTGTGTAAGAAATGAAAGTCTGGGAATAATTGATGGAGCAGAAGAAAGGGAATTCTCGGGAAAATTGGCTGTGTGTTCACTGGGCATGTAGTGGTATGTCACAAAGACTGGTGTTCAATGCTAACCTACATGCAGGTGCTGGGTAAAGTGACTAAGGCAAAGGGAGGGTGCAGGGAGAGAGGAGCAAGGGTTGGAAAGGGCAGGGATGTGCTTTGCTTCCCCATGGCCAACTTCACAGTAACTAGGCTTGAGCTGTTTGGGAGCATGCTGTTCAGTCTGTGTGCAACGCAGGTGACCACAGAGCACAGCCCTGTGGCTGAGGAGCTGCCACAGAGCCCAGGAAGAGCCAGAGTGGAGCAGGTAACCCCACAGGGTTTCTGTGGGGTCAAAGAAATGCCTCGCTGCCACCCAGTCAAGGGCACTCCAGAAAGTAGCAGCCCTAGCTACGTGGGCTTCTCTTATTTTTTTGCTTGTCCGACTCTGGACCAGCTAGAAGCAGCAAAGCCTCTTTAAGGAGAAATATGGGGGAGGGAACCTCCGGGGTGGAACTCAGGCTCTGATTCAGATCTGAGTCTATTTGTCAATTCCTGGAAACAGATTGTTCTGGGGCCTAACAATGGGTTCCTCCAGGTATTGTTAGAGGCAGGGAAGTGAAATTAGAAGGGAATTAGCTAGAGTAAGAACTTCTGTGGGAAAAAAAAAAAAAGAAAGGATTTTCTGATTGACTCCAGTAAACTGTTACTTGTTTAACTGAAGGAACTAAAAGTAACCTTTTATTAATTAGAAAATGGCAAGAGAGCAGGATCTGCACATTCTCTGAATAAAATGCCCTGAGCATAACAATAAATAGAAATACCAAGAATATTATTTAGTATTTTATTGTAAAAGAATTCAATTCAGGATAATTGGCTCATGACTGTTCCTCAAAACATCACCTGCATGCCCTCTGAGAGCTGACTCCTCCCTCAGTTGCTTCCCCTTGTCTCTTCAAAGTAGCTTTCAAATCAATTCCCTTTTTCCAGTCTATTCCCACAGCATTAGATCAGTCCTTACCTGGACTGTTATAATAACTTCTACTGTGGTCTCCCTGCATCCATACATCTTTCATGTTATTCCTAGGGTATTCCCTCTGAAATGCAATCTATATCACTGTCTTTCTCAAAATCTGTCATTACCTCTGAATAATGGTACAGCCTCTCAGGCTTTAAACTGGCCCTGTCTGCCTCTTTCTTCATCCTCCCCATTCTTCTGCTCTAGGAAATATGGATGAGTTCTCCCTTTCTTTCTACAAGGCTGTGTGTGTGTCTGCATTTGGGGTGGTGTCAGTCTTGGATAGTAGTGCCATCAGCAAGCTGTCCTGGGAGGCCATGGCTCTCCCTGGCCTGATCTGCTCTGCCGTCCCCCTTGACACTCCCCACCAGGCCCTGCATGTGGCTGGACTGGCTCTGTTGTTCTTACTGTGGTTGCAGGATGCATTTCAGCCACAACCACCAGGAAACTGAAAGAAAAAACAAAAAAACAAGGTTTATAACTCATAGTCTTGGAGGGTGCTCAGCATGCTGAAGTTACCCAGGTATATGCCTTTCTTGAAGTTGAGGGTGATATGCCTCAGGTTTTAGCCTTTATTGGTGGATTTAAAACATAAGAGCTAGAATTAAAGCATGAGAGATAAAAGCAGGGTCCCTCAGGGCTCTCTGAAATAGAACCCTCACAATGGGGTGGTCTGGCTGATTCTTTATCCAGTTGTGTAGCTGGCAATGTGGTTGAAGTGCATGTGTTGGCAATCAGAAGCTTATTGTCAGGCATTTACCTTGCTGTCAGAAAAGCACATTTTCAGGTACTTACACCGCATCCTAGGATCCTACTGTAAAACCCAGAGTTACTGCTCCCCAGGGCCTCTGTACTCAGAAGCGCTCCACATTGTATGCCCCCAACTGGCATGTGCCTAGTTCATTTATTCTCCTGCAGCATCGATGCAATATTTCAGCCAAGTCTTTCTACCATGAGCCAGATTGCCTAACTAGCAGCATAGCTATTACACCATCTTCTCTGGCAACTAAGTCAAGGAGCTGGGGGTAACTGGAATCTCAAGCAGTATGGAAAGGGTTTGCTTACTCTTTCATACATTCCTTCCTTCCCCACCAGCCTTTCCCATCCAACACCTTCACTCAAATTACTGACTGTACCCTTGACTTGTTCTGTATCTTATATACACTTCTGTTGCTGGGTAATCTCAGCAATACTAATAATGTCTTCTTATGTTTAAGTTCCTGCTCTGTCTTGTGATGTAGGTGTGTGTTCTGTGGGTTGGAAGGGACTCTGGTTAGTTGTAAAAGAAAATAGCAACAGTTGACAGCCCTGGACAGATTTTGTTAGATTTTGATTGTCTTTTCTCATCTACTGGATGTAAAGGATAAACTATGAAACTAAGTAATGTGGTATTTTTTTTTTTAATTCAGACATTTGCCCTGGCTAGTGTGGCTTAGTGGATTGAGTGCTGGCCTGTGAACTAAAAAGTCGTGGTTCAATTCCCAGTCAGAGCACATGTCTGAGTTGTAGGCCAGGTTCTCAGTTAGGAGCATGCAAGAGGCAACCACACATTGATATTTCTCTACCTCTCTTTCTCTCTTCTGTCCCCTCTCTCTAAAAATAAATAAAATCTTAGTTTTTTTATAAGTCACACCTTTCTCCCTAGCTGTGTGGCTCAGTTGTTGGAGCATCATCCTGCACACCAAAAGGTTGAGGGTTCAATTCCAGACCACGTGACATATGGGAGGCAACCAATCGATGTTTCCCATATTGATGTTTTCTCTTTCTCTCCCTTACTGTCTCCAAGATCAATAAAAACATGTCCTCCAGTGAGGATAAGAAAATAAGATTTAAATAAATAAAATCAGGTCTTTTGAAACTACTAGCTAAAATGAAAATAACCTGAGTTAAAATGATGCTGTAATAATTTTCTTTTTTTTTTTTAATGTGACTTTTTAAGTATACCAGCTCATGAATGGAAGATCCTCAGTGAATTCTTCATCTAGGAGTGCTGGTAATAGTGCCACATCCAAGGCCATGTGAGTCCCACGGGGGTGGGTAATGGCCTACATCTCTGATTGTCAGATGATTCCTTACATTCAGAACATGAAATTTAATCATCTCAAAGATGTTGGAAACAATGGGGAAGCAGAGCTGGAGGAGACTTTATCAGATAAACTCTGGACCTGACCTCCTACTGTGCTAACTCAGCTCCTGAGAAAACGGTGAATTGCCCCTCCCAATATTTACCACTCTTCTCTCATTTTACCTCTTTGCAGAGAGGGAATGTGTCACCCACACATGGACACTGTCTCAGATTGAGCATACAGTCAGCACCAGCTAGCTGCAGGTGGGCTGACCTGGGTCACCCTCATTCCACATTGTGGAATATTGAAGATTCAGCTGAGTTTGGCAGCCTACTTCACTGATAACAGTGTGATTGCTGAGGTAGGGACAGAGGATTCCAGGAGAGAAGGTGCAGCAACTTCCAGGCTGAACAGTGTACTGTGGGGTCCCTGCACCTGTGGTAACACCCTGAGCCTAAAGTGTAGGTGGGAGGAGTAATAACCACCCCAATTCAGACCCTGCTCTCACCTCATTACCCAGATGTCACTCATTTTTAGATTGTTGTGTTCTCATCTTCCATATGTAGAAGGGGAGGAACACCCTAGCTCTTTGTTTCCTGGAAATGTCTCTAGAGAGATGCTGAGGTCCTAGTCAGAAGACAGCCCTGTAAGGCACTGTTATTACCTTGACATGCAGGGTATCCCTGAGGTCATAAACCAAGACCACATTCCTCCATAGATTCTGGTCCTTATCTATTTGTTGGACAGGAGTGGAAAGTCTGTGCAAACAAGTATTCTACACATAGTTCAACACAGATAACAATAATTGATGAGTGATGAAATAATTCATGATATTATAGGCCCAAGTTTGCTTAATCATAAGTACTTTCTTAGAAATGCAACTTTAAATTTGTTTAACCAGACACCTGGAAGAGTGCATGTGTTTCTGATTATTAGAAGATGAGCAGGTTGAAATTTGTGTGTTTGAATATCTTGCTTCAGGTTTCTTATTCAGTTATTTTCCTATTTGGGCTTAATTGAGGGGCAGCAATATAATAGATGATGCTGAGTAAAACATTTGGGGCCAATTTCATTCCAGAAAAGATATAAAATTGAAAGGACTAAGGTACATTATTCACTTGTATATGAATTTTATATTACAGGATATTTTATAATCAAATTTGAGCAATAATAATAAGGTATTATCCTGCTTAATGACAAATGGGGCCCAAGACTGACTCTTAATGCTAAATTGCATTGTATAACCAAGAGTGTTGTTCATGGCTCATTCTTAAGTCACTAACATTTTTTACTTGGGAATATTGGATTGTGAACATAAATGGAGGTTTGTTTAAAAGTCACATAGTTGGCACAGAGGATATTGTCTAATTTCACCCGAAGATGAAGAAGACTTCCTTAAGGCCCTGAGATGACTTTGAGAACAGATGACTTGACCAAAGCAAAACGCATCGGGTAGAATAGAGGGGTGTGAGAGAAAGCATGCTAAAGTAAGTTAGAGTTAGTCTGGAAAAGCTGAAACCAATTCAAATGACCCTGAAGGAGCTGCTAGCCAGAGCTGTGGACAAGTTGTAAGAGGCATGTTCCTGAAACATGCCAGTCACAGGGTCTAGTACCATGTCAGGAGGGCATGGGCTTCAATGTGCTCCACATCAGCCATTAACCTCCTTCTGTGTACCATTCTGACATGTGTTCATCCCACTGATACTATAAATTACTGTAACTATATCTCATTTTTTCTTCTCAGCTGTGGTTATATTTTTAACTATAGCATCATATTTGCTAAATATCAATCTTACTGTGTTCACACTTCTTTACTCCATATTAGACTATTTTATGGGGCCACAAAAATGTGTGCATTCACTGTTTTTGCTTTACACTTTTCTACAAATTGCCTCAAGTTATTTCAAGAAAGTTTACCGTCATCATGTATAACTTATTCTAATATTGTAACAGACTTTGAAAGTCCTGCCCAAATTATGTTTCTTTCTCCAAAGTTCAGTGGATACTAAGATATGTCATCATCTCCAAAGTAGCCAAGGTTTTTTTATATACTTTTCTGAGTCTTCACCTTGTACTTGCTCACAGGCAGCCTATTCTAGCCCTTTGGTAATTGTGGCCTTTTTCCTGAACCATTCACATACCCCATTCCTCTTGGTCTTGGAATACAATAATAATAAAAATCTCTCTTTTTTGAATGCCTACTCCTGCTAGGAGCTTTACATAATTATTTTAAGTGATTTATTATAAGGAAGGTGATGCACAAAAATGCTAAATGATGTGTCTGAATTTACAGGACTACATAGCAGAGCCAGAGTAAAATTTCATCTGGCAAATTCCTATGTTTATCCTTTTAACCACTATACAAACCAGTGATCAAGTATTTTTTCAATGTGTTCTATGTATTTCTCAGGAAAAAAGAAAACAGAAGTAATAAAATAAGATCCTAGCCTGGCTGGTGTCACAGCTGATAAGACGCCAGCCTGCAAACCCAAAGGTCACTGGTTCAATTCCTAGCAGGGTACACATAACCAGGTTGCAAGCCAGGTCTCCAGCCAGGTCTGTGGCTGGAAGCAGGTGAAAGGCAACCATACATTGATGTCTCTCTCCATCTCTGCCTCTCTTCATTCCCCTCTCTCTGGAAATAATAAATAAAATCTTTAAAAACAAAAACAAAAAACAAGGTGGAGTCATAGCCCATGATGAGCTTGGAACACTATGCCAGTGGTGGTGGGTTGGGGGGGGGGGCGGTATTTGAGAGATTCTGAATCATATTCTTACATGAGGATACTTAAGTGTTAAAAGTATTGAGGTTCAACATGAAACCTGAGGTTTAACTGGACTAACTTTCAACTTGGAGCTGGTGCTGAGCTATAGGCATGCTGAGTGGCCATGCTGGACAGAAAGAGTGGGGTAAAGCTTCTTGAAGGAGATAATGACTTTCATGGAGTTAGTAACTTCTCCCTTCACTGTGTTTTCATTCTCCAAGGAAATTTCTGGGAGTTCCATGTATTGAGCCACTGCAGCTTCTTCTGGGTCACTTGAAAATCCACTTGAATCATGTGGGTCACAGGTCTTTCCCCCAGGTGCTAGCTGCCTCCCTGAACTGGAGCCTGGTGAGAAACTATCAATGCTCTGTAACTGTTAGCCCATTCATGAGAATACTGAACATTTAGCCATTACCACATCATTATGCAACTGCCCCATAGTGGTGCACTCAAATTCACATCTTCTAATATATTTTTTCCCTAGTTAACACATAATTCAAAGTCTAATTCTTCAGTGGAATAAGATCATTAATCACTTACAACACATTTGTGTCACACCTTACAATTCCTAAAGCATTTACAGGCCTATTAACTTTTATCAGCCTTGATACTTTCATTTTTGGGTATTTTTCCTCCCCCCAGATGCTGAAAATATTCCTGTATTTGACATATGCTGAAAGTGAGGGGCAGGGAAAGGTGAGAGGTGGACATGTAGTTTCCAAGAGAAGAGAGAAATTCACATTGAGATGTTTCTTAGACTGGACCATTTTCTCTGATAGTGTACATACAAAACCCAATAGATTCCACCAAAAACTTATGCAACCTAATAAGCAAATTTAGCAAAATAGCTGGATATAAAGTCAATATCCAGAAATCAAAAGCATTTTTGTATATCAATAATGAAACATCAGAAATAGAAGCTAGAAAACAAATCCCATTTACCATAGCAATAAGAAAAATAAAGTACTTAGGAATAAACTTAACTAAGGAGGTAAAAGACCTGTACTCAGAAAACTACAGAACATTGAAGAAAGAAATTAAGGAAGATACAAATAAATGGAAGCATATACCATGTTCATGGATGAGAAGAGTTAACATCATTAAAATGTCCACACTACCCAAAGCAATCTATAGATTCAATGCAATCCCAATTACAATACCAATGACAGACTTCACAGAAATAGAAAATATACTTCAAAAATTTATATGCAGCCAAAAACGCTCACCAATAGCCACAGCAATCTTGAGAAAGAAGAATGAGGTAGGAGGAATCACAATACTGGGCATCAAACTATACTACAAGGCTACTGTCATCAAAACTGTCTGGTACTGGCATAAGAATAGACATACAGATCAATGGAACAGAATAGAGAGCCCAGAAATAAACCCAGGACTCAATGATCAATTAGTATTTGACATAGGTGGAAGGAACATAAAATGGAGTAAAAACAGTCTCTTCAACAAGTGGCGTTGGGAGAACTGGAAAACAAAATACAAAAAAGATAAAACTAGACCACCAACTTACACCATACACTAAATAAACTCAAGATGGATAAAGGACTTAAACAAAACCAGTGCCACCATAAAGGTCATGGAGAAATGTACAGGCAGTAAAATTTTAGATATCCTACACTGAAATATGTTTTCTGATACTTCACCAAGGGCAAAGAAAATGAACAAATAAACAAATGGGACTACATCAAACTGAAAAGTTTCTGTTTAGCTAAAGAAAACAACAACAAAATTCAAAGGGAACCAACTGTATGGGAAAACATAATTGCCAATGATACCTCAGACAAGGATTTGATCTCTAAAATATATAAAGAAGTAATGTGACTAAACACCAAGGAGACAGACAGCCCAATTTAAAAATGGGCAAAGGACCTGAACAGACAAGTCACTGAAAGAGACATACAAAAGGCCCAAAGGCATATGAAGGAATGCTCAACATCACTAGCCATCAGACAGATGCAAATTAAAACCACAATAAGATACCACCTTACACCTGTTAGAATGGCAATCATCAACAAATCAACAAACAAGTGTTGGTGAGGATGTAGGGCAAAGGGAACCCTCATGCACTGTTGGTGGGAATGCAGGCTGGTGCAGACACTATGGAAAACAGTGTGGAGTTTCCTTAAAAAACTAAAAATGGATGGATGTAATACAACAACAATAAAATTAAATTAAAAAAAAAAAAAAAAAAAAACTAAAAATGTAACTGCCTTCTGATCCAGCAACTCCACTACTAGGTCTAGACCCAAAGAACCCTAAAACACCAATTCATAAGAACCTATGTACCCCTATGTTCATAGTAGTGCTATTTACAATAGCCAAGTGCTGGCAACAGCCTAAGTGCCCATCAGTGGATGATTGGATCAAAAGACTTTGGTACATTTACACAATGGAATACTACACAGCAGACAGAAAGAAGGAGCTGCTACTCTTTGCAACAACATGGATGGAACTGGAAAGTATTATGCTTAGTAAAATAAGCCAGTCAGTGAAAGACAAGTACCATATGATCTCATCCATTTCAGGATAATAATGAACAAACCAAACAACAAGCAAAACAGAACCAGATACATGAATACAATGAATAGACCTTCAGTGGGCAGGGGAAGGGAAGTGAGGAAAGGGGAAAGAGTCAAAGAAGGGGAGCAGTTTAGTCAAGAACCTAGTGTGGAAGAACCATGGACATGGGCAACAAGTGAGATTGACTTTGTGGGGGAGTGGGTGGGTGGGGAAGGGGACAGTAGGGCGTAAAAAGGGGATGGGTGTAATACAACAACAATAAAATTAAATTTTAAAATATTGTAATCCAGCAGCCAAAGCCTAGATTAATATCATATTTCACATTTAAATATATTAGTTTCCTGCAAGAATCCATGGTTCAAAAGCAATTGGCAATATTCTATTTTTTGGTTCAGGCTAATGTCTATTAAAATTTATTTCATTTTCCTCCCTGTTCCTTGCTGTGTACTAACATTTCTTTTCAATGTATAAACAAGGATGCCTATAATATTCCTTTGTACTTTCAAGGAAAATTTTATTTGTATATACAATGGATACCTGTGTAGATATTAATTCCAACATACAGGATGCACACGATACATTGGCAATAACTTTGCATCTCCTTATTTCATGTGCTTCTTATTAATTTTGAAAAACTATGTTTCTAAGGTTGTGATTTGACATTGTTTCAGATATAAAGTATTAAATTCTGAGAGCAACCATCATGTTGAAGGACTACAATGTTAGAGCAACCATAATTTCTGGATTGCGTACAGAGTGAACTGCTAAGGAAATTGCAGACTTCAATAACATCCTTTATGTACAGTTTACAACATGAAGTTGAATGATGCTGATCCTGATGTCGCCACACCAACAAGGAAAATGCATGAGGTCACAAGGATCGCACAAGTCCAGATATTGTTCACAGAATCCAAGAGATCATCAATTAAGATCCAAGAAAGTCAATGCGCTCCATAGCAAAAGAACTACAGATGTCAGATGCAAGGGTTCATAAGATTATTGCTGAAGATATCAGATACAGATCATATGTTCTTAGAAGAGGCCAGTTTATGACACAGCAGACAAAAGAAAGGCACTTTGAAAAAGCAAAATAACAAAATTGAAAGATCCCAAAGATAAAAACCTCTGATTTTCTTCTCCAATACAAAGAATTTTCAGCAGGACCAAATAGTCACCAGAAAAAACAACAGGTGGCTCTGTGAAAATTTTAATGAAGTCTCAATTGTCATGAAAACAAAATTTCCTGCTCCAGTGATGGTGTTAAGTGTTGTCGGCAATGAAGGAGATATCATGACCCCATATTTTTTCCCACAAGGCTTGACAGTGACTGTTGATGTTTACCTTGACCTTTTTTTTTAAAAAAAGATTTTATTTATTATTTCTGGAGAGAGGAGAAGGGAGAGAGGCAGAGAGGGAGAGAGACATCAATGTATGGTTACCTTTCACCTGCCTCAGCCACAGACCTGGCTGGAGACCTGGCTTGCAACCTGGTTATGTGCCCTGCCTGGGGAATTGAACCAGCGACCTTTGGGTTTGCAGGCTGGTGCCTTATCCACTGTGCTACCAGCCAGGGCTTACCTTGACCTTTTGAGAGAAGTAGTTGCGCTGTGGATGAAGCAAGTCACAAATGGACATCATTTTATTTTCCAACAAGATGTTGCACCAGCACATAATGCCAAAAAGGTGCAAGAATTTCTCAGTGTCAATGTTCCTGAATTCTGGTCAAAGGAAATCTGGCTACCTAGGTCACCAGATGCAAATTCTTTAGACTATTATATATGTAGTATTTGTGAGAGAGAAGTTAATAAACAACCTTAGTACAGTAAAGAAGCTGTTAAAGCTAAGATTGAAAGCATTATGATGTCTATGGATATAGAGAAGTTACTTAAAATGTGCTCAACATTCCAAAGTCGAATTGGGTCTATTATTGCAGCAAATGAAGACTTTATTTAGCAATTAAAAAAATAATGACTATGTCATTATGTCATTACATATAAGAATAAATTTATTTCAAAATATAAGACTTTTGGGGTATATTGTTTATTTTACTACAATTTTACCAATTTATCATGTGCACCCTGCATTGCATTTTATGTCTAGCATCAATTAAAAATTTTTTTTTGAAGAAGGGGAGAGAAACAGGGATGTGAGAAAGATACATGCTCAGTTGCATCGCCCATGCCCCCAACTGGGGGCCTGGCCCACAACTCTGGCATGTACCCTCACTGGGAGTTGAACGGGTGACCCTTTGGTTCACAGGCTGGAACTCAATCCACTGAGCCCCATCAGCTTGGGATGCACCAATGTTTACAGAGAGATTTGCTTTGTCACATTACTAGATAAGAATTCATTCAAGTTATTTCATAATGTGGCCTGCTTTTTAGTTACTAGTGTTTACTGATTTTCCATATTTCTTGATGAAAATTCAAATTTTTGTCATGAGATTATATCAGAATTTAATAATTTTACTTTATTTTTAATTAGTGAGGATGTTCTTAGCTGTAAGGGACAAAAAAAAATACAAGATGTCTAGAGGTAGAATTGTCCAGGGCTAGTTAATCCCAAAAGTCAATTGCAATTCTCAGAACTCAGTTTTTTTCCCCGTCTTTCTTCTTTGCCATCACCTGCTTTTCATTCTTGTCCATCATGGTCAGGAGAGGATAGTTCCCAGCACAGGTACAGTCACTACACTGTAGAGTACTGCTTTGTATCATTTCCAAAACTGTAGCACCTGCAGGAGCCAGGCCCGAAAGTGGGCCTGTAAACCTTGATGGAAAAGAGGAAGCAGGCAGCAGATGTGATTCAAAGCCTTCAAAGGTGTTTCCATGGGAAAAATCAGGCCTAGAATCAAAATGTAAACCTTGGAGCCTGTTCTTCTTTGTGTATGTTCTGATCCTAATTAATAGGTGTTTGAGTTAAGGCCAGAATGAACTCCTGAACTATGTTTTATCAATGCTCTGGTGCCAGCAAGTCTGACCATCCTTGACTAGATACTGTTCTATGTGTTTTGTAGCTTATCCCCCCTAAACATTGGATGTTTTATGGCAAATACCTGCATCCTTATTTTTTTGTATGTATAAGCTCCAGTAAAAGCCATGCTGGGAAAGGAGATGGTTTGCACTCCGCACTAGAGAGAGTGGCCACCCCTTCTTTCCCCAGGAACTTTGAGTCGGGCTAATTTGTTCAATCCACAATCAGGGGGCTCCGTGGGATGGGAATACCCCACACTACACCACACAGTAAATGGAGGGGAGAGTTTCCACACACCTATTACCAAGGACCCTTTCTTGGACACTACCTTGAGGAATTCCTCCTATCCTCTGCCTTCTCCTGGGCCACTCCACCTCAGTTCATGACTCACTGGAAGCAGAGCAATTGGTCATCACTGACTTTGACATGTCCCCATTCACTGCCTGAGTTGAATATGAAGTCACCTTTCTTGGGCCCATATCCCTAACACAGAAGGGAAATACCTGGAAAGATTGAGTTTCTGCCATCCAAAGAATGGGGAATATCTAGGGAGTTAAAAATCATGTGTCCTCCATACAATTCTCAATTATTCCTTTAAGCACAATTCTTAGCCCTCTTCCTGTTAATAGATTACCCCTTTCAGTATTTCACAAAATTTAATTTGTTTTGTGGCTGCATGTGGGAACATATTCTTGGTTATAACCATCTATAAAACCCAAGAGTCTGAAGTGAGAGTTTTACTGCTAGAGCTATCTGTCCACTCTATTTTCAAGCCCCAAGACTGTTACTTGGCTTTAATTTATCTATGTGGGATGAGTAACTTTGGTCTAAATTCAATGTTTTTTTAAAAATTAATTTATTGTTGTATTATAATTGTCTCATCCCCCTCCCCAATTGCTCTCCCCTGTCTCCTTCCGATCCCCTCTCCCATAGTCAATTTCCACATTTCCATGGGTTTTTCACATTAGCTTCTCAACTGAACCCTTCCTCTTCTCTCCCCCTCTCCCCCTCCCCTCTCTCCTCTGGTCATTGTCATTCTGCTCCTTTCCCCACCCCCAACCCCATGTCTCTGGTTCTATTCTGAATGTCTGTTTGTTTTGTTCATTAGTTTCCTGTATTAAGTGAGATCAAATGGTATTTGTCCTTTGCAGCCTGGCTCACCTCACTAAGCATAATACTTTCCAGTTCCAACCATACAATTGCAAAAACTGAATCAAGAAGAAGCAGAAAGCCTTAATAGAGCAACAACAACTAGTGAAATTGAAGCAATTAAAAAAAAAAAAACTCCCAGCACAAAAAAGCCCTGGACAAAATGGTTACACAGGTGGATTTTGCCAGACATTTAGAGAAGAGCTAACCCCTATCCTTCTCAACCTATTCCAAAAAAACCAAGAAGAGGGAAGATTCCCAAACTCTTTTTATGAGGCCAGTATTATCCTAACCCCCAAACCAGGTCAAGACACAATAAAGAAAGAAAACTATAAGCCAATATCATTGATGAACATAGATGCTAAAATCCTTGACAAAATCTTGGCAAACAGGATTCAGCAATACATCAAAAAGATCATACACCATGATCAAGTGGAATTCATCCCTGGGATGCAAGGATTGTATAATATACAAAAAATCAATAAGCGTAATATACCACACAAACAAAATGAAAGATAAAAACCATATGATTATATCAATAGATTCCAAAAAGGCATTTGATAAAATACAGCACAGATTCATGATTTAAAAATAAAAACAAACCTCTCAGTAAGGTGGAAATAGAGGGATAGAGGGACCATACCTCAACATAATAAAAGCCATATACAAGAAATCAGCAGCCAACATCATACTCAATGGGCAAAAATTGAAAGCCTTCCCCTTAAGATCAGGAACAAGACAAGGGTGTCTACTTTCTCCACTTCTATTCAACATAGTGTATTTTTGTTTTTGTTTTTGTTTTGTTTTTGTCAAATTCATAAGGATTATTTCAGCCCAGCTGAGTGTCTTGCCTGCTTTGCTGGTACTGAGTTCATGGGTCTTGCACAGTCCCTGGTGGGGCTCAGGGCAGAGGGGGCCCTCCTCCTTTGCTCCTGGCTTCCACACTGACCTCACTAATCAGGGACCATGTGGTCTGCACTTATAGAACAAGTGACATCCAGTGGTTGCTCCTGTGGGTGTCACATTTGGTTCTAGCACAATCCAGGACATAGAGATTTTACATGGATGCAGTGCCTGTCTCCTGCCCCTGAGTGAGTAGTCCAGGTCCTTTGCACACCACCTCCTCTTCATGCCTTTCTATCCTTACTGCAGGTGCACAGAAAGATTGTAAATCACCAGTACCTTTGGGTACTCAGTTAGTTAAAAACAGGGCTATCTTTTAGGATTGTCTTTACTAATTACCACATACTTAGTGGTTTAAAACAACAAAAATTTATTTTAAAAATTCTGGTGTCAAAATGTCGGCAGAAACTTTCCTCCCTCTCTGAGCTCAGGGCAAATCAGGAGTCCCTGGATCTTGGCCATGTAATTTAACTCTCTGCCTTTGTCTCCATGTAACTATACCCTCCCTGTGACTGTGTGCCCTCTTCTGCTTTTTCCCTCTGTGTGGTAGAGGTGAAGGGCCTACCATCTTCAACCATTTTATTTCCCATTGAGAATAATGCTTCTTTAGACTCAGCCATTTCAGTGGAGATTTCTGCTGTGGGAGTGACCCCTCTCTACCACCATGACCATCATTAAGTAGCCTCTGGAGGGATGAGGAGCCAGTAGGTATGGGGAGAAGTCACCTCCCTGACACTCAACCTCATCCTGCTCCACTTACAGATAGATCATTCTTGTCACATCTACTTAAAATACTCTTCTTGAAGCTGCTCCAGTTACCTGGCAGTTGCTAAAAAAACTTAAGTCATTTAAGTTATATTTCTTTCCCACTCAAGTAGCATCATCTCCCACAAAAACATTTTAATGCAGCTCTTGATAATACAAAATAAAGTAGTTTGAGGCTGATGGCAACTGAGATACTACCTCTATTATTTTGAAATAAATTAACCTTTATATGTCTTCTTTTTAGGATTTTCATTGTTTGTGCAGATTGCCTTAAGATTGATTTTGCTAAAGTTTAGAAGACTGGTTAAATAAATATATCAGACACATGATTAGTACTTTGTAAGGTAAGGGTGCCTGGGACTTATTCCCAGGGGCTTAAAATTTAGAATTCATAAGCACTGAAATTTTATTTAAAAGATGCATGCTTTTTATATCTCAGACAATTATCTTTCACAATGGTGGAAGTGGGTGCAGGAGGGCACAGTTGGAAGCCAAGGATTTCAAATATGAGAGAGAAGGGGTCACCCAGGAACCAGAGAAAGGCCGATACAGAGGTGGCAAGGTAAGAGGGTACAGGGCTGAGCACCTGGTAAGTAGGGGTTCTGAGCACACAGGAGAGCTCTGAAATAACACCTGTTAATAAAGGAACCGTGTCTATGGAGATCCCCCAAAGCTAGGCAGCATGCCCAGCTATGTGTCAAATCACAACCAACTTCTGCAGCTTAAACAACTAATTCAGATGTCCAACACAGGTCTCACAAGCTTGAAATCAAGGTGAATAGCAATAATTTCCTAGTTTTATTTATAACATATTCTAGTAACAAGATTCTCTCTTGAGAACACCAATTGAAGCTGAATTTTTTTTTAAGATTTTATTTAATTATTTCTAGAAAGAGAGGAAGGGAGAGAGGCAGAGAGGGAGAAAGACATCAATGTATGGTTGCCTTTCACCTGATTCCAGCCACAGATCTGACTGGAGACCTGGTTTGCAACCTTGTTATGTGCCCTGGCTGGGGAATCAAACCTGCAACCTTTGGGTTCGCAGGCCGGCGCCTTACCCACTGTGCTACCAGCCAGGGCCAGAAGCTGAATTTTTAAAGAAGGATTACATTTAAATTCCACTGACATGGGCTATTTTATAGAAGACATACTTGTTCTATAACCTGGGATGATTTTCAGTCTTTAATATGTGACTTTCATGAACTATGACCCAATAAAGAAGTTCTGTCAAAACTATCAAAAGTAATATGTTTGCAAGTTAACTCTGACCTCCTCATTATTATGGCTTTTCCTGACAACAGCACTTGTATAGGAAAATTTAGAGATTTTCAACAGGTGGAGTCACATTTTGAGTTCACCTTTTACAGTTCCTTCCTTTCTTAGAATTTGGTAATCAAATACAGCAGTTATTAATTTATCACAGGAATTGAATTTGCATAAAATCTATGGTAGCAGGCCAGTGGAAAACTATATAAGACTATTAAACAATTTGGAAGAAGAGACAGACTTCCTCAGATCACAGGCATTCAGAGTAAAGGCACACAGGTAGAACCAGATAAAGGACGTTGGGTTAAATATCAGCAAATGAAACTTCAACTTTGGGAGGTTGCACGTTTTACTTGAGGGATATCTGAAGAAGTTTTTGGTATATATTTCTAGGATAGAATACAGATATCAGAAAGGAGATTTGAGTTTTGTGCAAAATCCCAACATATATTGAAAACATTCCTAAAGTTAAGTTTGTTCCCAGTGGAGTGTCAACTGCTAAATGATAGTTAACATCTGAGTCATTTAGGTCATCAGAAAGGATGAAAAATGAGGGCAGAGCAGGGGGGTCTTTCTGGCAACCAACCTGGAAATAAAACTAAAGAGGAGAACAGTCCCCCAAAGTAACCAAACAAAGACTACCTGAAAAGAAGACTTTTACCCAAGGACAGCCTGAAACCACACTGAGGCTGGTAGGAAGGTTAGGGACAAGAAAGGGACCAGCCCTATTTCCACAGGTGGTAGGCTGAAGTTAAGGAGGGATAGCATGGATGTGGGAGCTTCCCCTTGAGAGGAGTGAAACCTGAATCCCAGACTGGGCTCCCAAGTACAGAGCACAAGAGCCAAAATCAGTCACTCCCATGGCATCTAATGGTGAAAGCGCAAGGAGTTTCTGTCTGTCAGGAAGAGATGGAGCCTACTGGAGACAAAGACACTATATTTTTAAAGAGGCCAATGCACACGTATTTTTCGTTTTGTTTCATTTTTTAATTTTTTTCACAGCCACTTACCTTGGTTTCCAGCAAAGGGAGGGTGGCGTGGATTGGAGTTCCATTAGCAGAGTCTGGAATGGCAGGCACTGGGAAAAGATGTGGAAGAGCAGTTGTTGGGATTCTGTACTGGGACATATCTCAAGACCACAGCAGCCACTTTTTCTTGAGAAGAGCAAGCTCCTTCCAAGGGAAAAACAATTACCTCACTCTGGTATCCTGCTCGCTCCATCCTCTGGCATCCCACTCTCCTACCCTACCCTCTGGAATCCTGCTGACCCCACCCTGCATCTTTTTCCTTTACCCTGCATTTCATCCCCTGTTGAGGAGACAGCAACATAGGCAGTCTCAATGGGTGTCAGAAACTATCTTTAGAGCAAGCCATTTCGTACACTTTCCTGTGGAACTGGATTGGTACTTCCTCCTCATGGGAAAGACATATAAACACATCCTAGTTTCCAGCAGACCTAAACTCTGGACCCTGTAGGCCCAATAACCTTTTATACTAAGGGCTCTGACCTACCAAGTTCAGGGAAATAATCCAAGAGAGACTCAGACAGGTGGCTCAGGGATGGAGAAAACAAACCTACCACCTTCTCTGAACTCTGAACAGCACCTTTCCCTCCGGGAGATCCAGGGGTTCCATCTCCCCAATTCCGTTAAAAGGCATCTCAGAAACAGTTGGGTCAGAAACAAAGACTAAAAGCAAGTTAGCAGGCAAATTAAAGTAGAGGCAGGTCTTGCAGTGTATTGGGACATTTGGGGATCCATCCCTAGACCCTATGCTGATGAAAGCCAGCTTTGCAGTACAGCTTGACCCATCATCCCTTGTGCAGCCAAGCCCATGAAAGATTAGTCACAAACTCTGTAGAAACAGGCTGCCGAGAGCTAGAGATGAACAGCATCTGATTTTGGCTTATACCAGCTTTAGAGCTGTATCCAAACAGAGAACCCAGTAGGCAGCACTCTGCGGAGATGAATTCCACTTTGTTCTTTTAATTATTTTATCTTTTTATAACATTTTTATCACTTTTTTTTCCTTCTGTTTTATTTTTTCTCTATTTTTCTTTCATTGTCTTATTTTACTGTCATTTTCTTACTATTTTCTCTTTTCTTGTTCTTTTTTCATTTTCTATGTCTACTTTTTAGCCTTATTGTTTCTCTTCCTTGTCTCATTAACATTTTTTCCTTTGATTACCTTGTATTCTTATTTTTTCTCTTACTGTTCTATTTCTCTTTCCTCTTTTCTTATTCTTTGTTCTTTTGTCATTGATCTTGCTGTTGTGGTTGTGGGGGGTGAAGATATAAGCATATTTTTGTTGTTTTGTTTGTTCTACATACAAGATGTAGTTGAAGTTGAACCTCTAAATCAGCCAGCTGAAGGGGAGATTTCACCAATGAATGGGCCAAAAATATTCAAGACTCAAATAGAATAGGAAAGCTCATATAACCCACACAAGGGTCTTTACTAAAGCATTCAGCTCAAGAGAGAGAGAAAAAAAAGCACCACTGGGTCCCTCAGGACCCTTACAACATAAGGCCACCCATGAAGACAGAGAATTAAAGTGGACAGCTAAAATGAGGAGGGAAATAAATAAGCCCCAAATGAAGGAAAGAAGGAAATAAGAGCAAAATAAAATTGAGGCAAGAAATGATCAGACACAGAGATCAGAGTAATGGTTATAAGAGTGCTCAAGGAACTTAGTGAGAACACTTAAAGCTTAGTGGAAACTACATCAACATGAAAAAAGGACATAGAAACAATGACTAAGAACCAGGTGAAAGTGAAGAAAGTAATATTTGAAGTAAAGAATACATGAGAAGGAATTAAAATTAGGCTAGATGAAGCCATACACAAAAAAAACCTACTACCAGCATTATAGTTAGTGCGCAAAAACTAAAAGTATTTCTCTTAAGATAAGGAACAGACAGCGATGTCAGCTTTTACCACCCTTATTGATTATAGTACTTGAAGTCTTAGCCACAGGAATCAAAGAAGAAGAAACAAAAGGCATCCAAATTGGGTAGGAGGAGTAAAACTATATTCTCAGATGACTTGATACTGTACATAGAAAACCCTATAGGCTCCACCAAAAACCCACTAGACCTAATAAGTGAACTCAGTAAAGTATCAGGATACTAAATCATTACTCAGAAATCATTAACATTTTAATACAATAGGATCTATCAAAGAGAAACTAAGAAAACAATCTCATTTACTATAGCAACCAAAAACATTGAGTGTCTAAGAATAATTAACCAACTAGGTAAAACTTAGAAAACTAAGTTTTTCTAGAAAACTATAGGACACTGAAGAAAGAAATTGAGGAAGATACAAATAAGTGGATGCATATACTATGCTAATAGATTAGAAGAATTAATGTCATTAAAAGGTCCATACTACCCAAAGCAATCTAGGGATCCAACATGATTCTTATTAAAATACTAATGGTGTATTTCACAGAGCCAGGAAAAAGTATTCCAAAATTTATATGCAACAAAACCAACCCCAAATGCCCTCTGCAATCTTGAAAAAGAAGAACAAAGTTGGAGGTATCACAATACCTAATGTTAAACTATACTATAGGGCCAATATAATCAAAACAATAGTACTGGCATAAGAACAGATACATAGATCAATGGAACAGAAAAGATAGTCTAGAAGTAATGTATGTCTTTATGGTCAATTAATATTTGACAAAGAGGGCAGGAGCATGCAATGAAGTAAAGACAGTCTTTTCAATAAATGGTTTTGGGAAAACTGTACTGGTACATGTAAAAGAAAAATGAACTAGACCACCATCTTACACCATATAGCAGAATAAACTCAAAATTGATAAAAGATTTAAATATTGGTCATGATACTATAAAAATCCTATAGGAAAATATAGGCAGTAAAATTTCAGATATCACACATAGCAATAGTTTTGCTGATATGTCTCCTAGGGCAAGGGAAATAAAGGAAAAATAAATGAGGCTATATCAAATTAAAAAGCTTCTGCACAGCTAAAGAAACTATCATCAAAATCAAAAGGCAAATGAATACATAGGAGAACATATTCACCAACAAAACATTAGACAAGGGTTAAATCTCCAACAAAAAAAAGTAAAGAATTTATATGAATCAACACCAGGAAGACAAATAATTCAATTTAAAAATGGGTAAAGGACCTGAATAGACACTTCTCCAAGGAGGACATAGACATATGACAAAATGCCCAACATCACTAATCAGAGAGATGAAAATTAAAACCACAATGAGATAGTACCTCATATTTACTATTATGGTTAAATCAACAAACAACATGTGCTGGTGTGGATGTGAACAAAGGGAACCCTAGTTCACTGTTGGTGGAAATGCAGCATGGTGCAGCCAGATGAAAATCAGTGTACAATTTCCTCAAAAAAATAAATAAAATTGCCTTTTGATTCAATAATCTCACTGCTGGATATATACCTGAAGAATCCCAAAGCATCAATTGAAAAGAACTTATGTACCCATTTGTTCATAGAAGCATTATTCACAATACCCAAGAGTTAGAGTCAGCCTAAGTGCCAATCAGAAGATAAGTGGATTAGCCCTGGCTGGTGGCACAGTGGATAAGGTGATGGCCTGCGAACCCAAAGGTCTCAGCTAGGGTACACATAATCAGGTTGCAAGCCATGTCCATAGCTGGAGGCAGGTGAAAGGCATTGATGTCTCTCTCCCTCTCTGCCTCTCTCCCTTCCCCTCTTTCTCTAAAAGTAATAAATAAAATCTTTAAAAAGAAAAAAAAGAAGATTTTTTAAATCCACTTAGAAAAGTGGATTAAAAAGTTGTGGTACATTTACACAAACAAAGTTTATACAGCAGGACTTATAAAAGAAGGGTGGGTTAGGGGTGAGCAATGGAGGGGTAAGACAACTGTAATAGAACAATAAATTAATTTTAGAATAATAATTAAATCAATAAAATTAAAAAGGAACAACAAAAGAACAAACAAACAAACAAAACCCCGAAGGAATCCTTATGTTTTGGGACAGCATGAATGGAACTGGAAGTTATTATGTTATGTGAAATAAACCAATCAATAAAGGACAAATGTATATGATCTCACTCATAAGTAGGACTAATGAACAAAATAAACTAATGAGCAAAATAGGATCAGAGGCATAGAATCATGGAACAGATTGACAGCTGTAATATGAGAATGGGGAGGTGATTGAAAGATGAAAAGATTAGTCAAAGAACATATATGCATGACCCATGGACAGAGACAATGGTGTGGGGCTTGACTGTGGGAGTTAGTGAGGAGCTGGGTAGAGGTGAGCAAAGAGGAAACATTGGGATACCTATAATAGAATAACCAATAAAATATTTTAAATATATTAACTAGCTCATTAGCAGATTCCAAGGGGAACAGTGGGTGGAGGCAGTAATCTGAAGAAAAGAGGGACAGAAGAACCATGCTCCTGTGAGCTCTGCATCTGACCTTAGAACAGAGTACACACTGGTAGATTGCATCTCTCTGGAATTGATCTGTTTCTGAGGATACTATTTGGCCAAGATGGCAAATAACCATGAAGGAAATAACTAGAATAAAAATTTGTATTGAGTGAAAGATCTTGGCACGGAGATCTAGGTTCATGGTCCTTTGAACAAATGGTATAAGGAAGGCAGGATAATATTTAAAGTTCAAAGAAGTATCAGGAAGGGGAGATTACACACTCTCAAGAAAACAATAAGAAAGTTTGATCTATGATATTACTTGTGCCTGCAAGAAGGAGGACCTCACAACTTTACAAAATACGTGTAATAAATTAGATACATGTATAAGGCCTGTCCAGAGGGTAGCCAGACATGTAATATGAAAAATAGACACATTTACTGAAGAAGATATAAGATACAAGAAATATTATAGGACACCTTCATAAGTCCCCTTCAAAGTAGAAACTTTGGGACCTCACATAGTTCTCCTAGTTGCCATCAACTGCCCTATTGTATTTTCCTGAATCTCATGGGTGGTCTGAAATATCTTCCCTTTCAACAGTGATTTTAGTTTTGGGAAAAGCCAGAAGTCACAGGGCACTGAATCTGAGCTGTTAGGCGGACTGAGTCACCTGGGTGATTTGATGTTTTACCAAAAAAAACTCTGTTTTAGACATAAGGAATGAGCAGGTACATTGTCATGATGAAGTTGTCAATCACCAGTTGCCCATAGCTGCAGCCTTCTGAATTCTGAATAGTTTCTGTGAAGAAATATTTAAGCTTAATCATTACTTAGTCATTTTGAATGTCACAACCACACAGTATACATATGCTCACTCAATGGCATCTACTACCCCTACTGACTAGTAGAGTGAAATTGTCATTGTTCATACATCTTCATACATGTTCATTCCAGTCCAACCTCCTTGGCTGTCAGGTAACATCAATATCATGCAAAATGTTCTCATTGTATTAACAATGAGGAGAAGCAATTCATTCTATTAAAACATCATTTCAATATTATTTGTAGGGCCCTGGCTGGAGACACAGTAGATAAGGCACCAGCCTGTGAACTCAAAGGTCACTGGTTTGATTCCCAGCCAGGGCACACATAACTAGGTTACAAGTCAGGTCTCCAGCCAGCTCTGTAGCTGGAGACAGGTGAAAGACAACCATACATTGATGTTTCTCTCCCTCTTTGCTTCTCTCCCCACCCATTTCTCTTAAAAGAATAAATAAAATCTTTTAAAAAATTAAATTTAGAGAGGAGAGGCTTTCTCCTCTTAAAAAATTATTTGTAGTATTTGTGTTAGTAATGAAGATGTCTTAAAATATCCTGATGTGCATTAAAATGGGAATACTATACAATTGATCACTATTCGATTAGCAGAATTCATAGGTAATAATTATGCATTTTTTAAGATGCATGTAGCTCATTCTATTTAATTAAAATAAAGTACCTAGGAATCAACTTAACCAAGGAGGTAAAAGACCTGTACTCAGAAAACTACAGAACAATGGAGAAAGAAATCAAGGAAGACACAAATAAATGGAAGCATATACCATGTTCGTGGATGGGAAGAATTAACATCATTAAAATGTCCATACTACCCAAAGCAATCTACCTATTCAATGCAATCCCAATTAAAATACCAATGACAGACTTCACAGAAATAGAAAAAATACTTCAAAAATTTACATGGAGCCAAAAAACGCCCACAAATAGCCACCACAATCTTGAGAAAGAAGAACAAGGTAGGAGGAATCACAATACTGGACTTCAAACAATACTATAAGGCTACTGTCATCAAAACAGCATGGTACTGGCATAAGAATAGACATATAGATCAATGGAACAGAATAGAGAGCCCAGAAATTAACCCAGGACTCTATGGTCAACTAATATTTGACAAAGGGGGAAGGAACATCCAATGGAGTAAAAACAGTCTCTTCAACAAATGGTGTTGGGAGAACTGGAC